>CATIWM010068371.1:0-40549 GCA_949671775.1 Mallotus repandus
AAATTACAAATTTATTCACAATAACAAATATTTACAATAAAATGAATAAGAATGCAATAAATGATGAACAATGGTAGAGATGATAAAAATACCAAGTTCACTATAAAAAGCATAAAATCAACAAAATAGGAAAAGTAAACAAAAACAATAAAAATGCAGAAATAATAATATAAATATACATAAATGGAGAAAAAGATGCAAAAATAATGGAAAAATGCAAAGTGAATGCAAACGCTCCCTGATCCACCCAAAATGATGGAAAAATGCAAAGTGGATGCAAACACTCCTAGATCCGCCCAAACTTCCTTATACTTCTACATATCTTATTAACAAACTTCAAATCACCATAAAAATTACAAATTTATTCACAATAACAAATATTTACAATAAAATGAATAAGAATGCAATAAATGATGAACAATGGTAGAGATGATAAAAATAAATAAAAATATGATAAAATGCAATTTTTAATGGAAAATTATTAGGAGATCATCAGAGGGACCGGCTAATTACCCTTGATGCGTGCTTTGACAAACCTGTGGTTTGGCTTGGATTTATGGGTCTAAATCCTAGTGAGAGAAATGATTTAGATTGAGTGTTTGGGTTAGATAGGGCCTCTAATTGCTTTAGAGATGAGAGAAAATAGTAGATTTTTCTGTCTCAATACGTCTTCCTCGGGGAAGTGCCACTCCCCTCTCCCAAAAGAGGAAAAATCATTTTTTTTGTAGTATAGGTCCGTGGACCCACGCTCTTAGGTCCATGACCTATATAGGGGTAAATGGGTCATTTTGACCCATGAACTAGGTTAAATGACCCACACTCATGGGTCATTAACCAAAAATTCATGGGTTGACCCATCCCCATGGGCTTTTCCTATACTTTTTATTCATTTTTGGCCCAACTTGGCTCTTTTTGGGGTTTGGTTGCTTTTTGGTATCTTTTTGGTATATTTGGGGTTTCTTTTGGGTTTTTCTTGGGTTTCTCGATCTAAGCACACTCGAGAAAACTTCTTAAGAAATTTCCCCATGTCTGACTAATAAGAATCCTTTATCATCGGATTTTTGGGGGACTATTAAAATTTGGGTATCATCGCCACCTATTTTTATACTTGAATTGTTGGTTCAGAAACCAACTTCAAAAATTTATTTTTCAAATCTTTTCATCTTGTTGAAACATGTCCCACTAAGCATGCTAAAATATTATTTCTTTAATTTTTTGGTGCGTGCTAAAAGATTGTTGGTGAATTCACATGAGCATGCTGGAGGAGAAATTACTTAAAAAAACCTGACTTCTTTTAGAAGAATTGTGGATTCCTAAACACCTTTACCACAATTTGTTTGAATTTTAAGCATATGAAATAAAAATTAATGATAAAAGAAGCTATTGAGTAACTAAAGGAAATAGTATTAACTGAGACTTAATACAAGCTGAAAGATAACTTGCTTTAAAATTAATAAGAAACTTGTTGTAAACAAGAACTGAAAATTTGCTAAATATTTTTTGAATAAAATTTGGTTTAACAATAATTGATTTATCAGAGTTGATGATGATTGTTGTCTGTGTTGTGTTGGTGATTGAATGAATTCCTTCTATCATTCTACGTCCTTTTATAGTTGCAGAATTTATTTCCTTAAATTAATTCTTCAACTCAAGAGTCTTCCTTTTATGGGGAAATAAATTTACGTAACTTCCTAAAGAGAACCTTCTTCCCCAACCTATGTTTGAACAATTGTCTCCATCTCCATAATTTTATGCCTTAGCTATTAAGTTGCACTTATATGAGCCAAGCTTTTCACATATTTTGGGCCTAAAAAATTTTAATTAATTAAAGTTTGGTCAATAATTAATGAATAATCAATGGGCTATATAATTTTAATCCAAAATTCAAATATGGCACAAACAGTTATACCTAGAGTTATTTCAATGACAATTATTTGATTAAAAAAAAATTTTTTCAAAGAAATCACATTAAAATATTAGGAATACATGATAATTTTGAATTGAAACCATTATATTTTATTATGATAATTCTTTTTCTTTTTTTCATGATTTTATCTTTTTTTTACTACCTAATTTCCCTTTATTTTTAATATCAAGTTTTGATACAGAGATTATATAGCTTTATCACATAGAAAATTAAAACAAAAAATAAAGGATAAATAGAAAGGAGGAGAAGGAAGAGAGAAAGGGATTCGAAGCTACAATTTGTCATCACCAGCAAAGGTACAACCTTTATAATTACCTTTGATTTTAATCGATTTTCTTATCTCTCTATTTTTTTTGTTATTTTTTAGGGTTTATTTTGACTAATAATAAATAGGGCTTCGAGGCTTCTTAAACCCAACTGCATTGATCACTTGATCTTATTGGGAAAATAGACAAGCTTTATGATGAGCTTCATAGCAATAAAAACGAAGTTTTTTTTTAGTTTCTTGGTTTGGGTATTGTTGGATCTACCAGATTCCTTAACTTGCTCTTACTTTTTAACTTTAAGATTAGAATGGTTTACTATTATTTTGTCTGATGAATCACAAGTTTTGCATTGATGAAGACTACAAAGACAAAACCCTGATAGTCCAAGTTGATGAGTAGACTTTTCACCTTAGTTTATTTAATTGCCAGCTAAAAAAGTAATAATGACTACATTAATTTGTTATATTACAACTCTTTTTCATTTTTCATCTTCTCATTCGATAAATATGGTAATGTAACCATTAAAGTTTAAGCTAAAATTTTATGACATGTTTCACAGTTTTAGTTACTTTAAACCAATGTTCTTTTTTTAAGGCATTTTGCATAGTTCTAAAACTATAAGTTTTTTTATCAATTGGTATTATAGCAATAGATTTAAAAGGGGAGAAGGTAGTTTATGGTCCTAACTCGTGACACAACTACAGGATAAAAGCTTACAAGTCCTTTGCTAGTCCTAACTCATGACTAACATAACTTCAAGATAAAAGTTTACATGTCTATTGTTGGTCCTAACTCGTGACTAACACAACTTCAGGATAAAAGTTTACAGGTCCTTTGCTAGTACATAGATGACGAAGGTCTAAAAAGACAAGATGCTAAGAGAAGACAAATAGAGAACATATAATCTTAAAGGTGATAAAATTTTCTTTAATAGAGCAACAAGTTCAACATTTAAGAACATCAATTTGTCAACTCCTTGAAGGTATCAACTCTAAAATGATTTCATATGCACCCTCTTCTAAGGAGTTTAACTGTAAGCTTAAGAAGATTGGTGAAGAGAGTGAAGAGGAATTTAATATAGAATCTAACAAGGAATATTGAAAAGTTAAATCATATGATATAAAAATCATGTAGATATATTAAAGATTGACTTTAATGTTGATATTCGTATCTACAAAAGTGAAATTAAACCTGAAAAGCTAAATAATTGGAAAAATGTATTAGAAACTTATTACACTATGTATAAGTATTTTAATGTTCAGAAGATAAAGTTTGCAAGCTTGAAACTTTGAAGTCATGCCCTTACATAGTGGAAGTCTTATTAATGATGGTGTAATGTATAAAATTTGACTTGGAAAGATTTCAAAGCATTATTAAGAAAAATAAGTTTTATCCTATTGGGTATGAAGAGAAGAGATGGCATAAAGGACAACCAAGTTATGGTTTGGCAAAATTGTACAGAAGTGTACCTTAGAGTTCTACAACTAATTAAGCTATGGTTTTTGATATCGATGTTAATGACTATGATATGTTCATGAAGCATATTGGAGGTCTTGTTGAGTACATATGAAGAGAACTCAAATTGTTCACCATACAATCAATTAAAGAAGCTACAATCAATGTGTTAGCACAACTCCGCAAGTGTACGGATCGTGGCAAGTAATAAAGTGATATGTAGTGTATTATTCCCATGAGGAAAGGGTACTAAGAACTAACTATCAATGTATTTCTCTAGCTAATCAGTGGGAATAAACTAGAGCTAAGGTTTGTTTCACTAGTTAGGACTTAAATTACGGAATAAAATTCAATTCATTGATCACAGTTAAGGGTAAATTGCTTGAAATTTCCTAAAGTCCTTCTTATGATTATTTAAGCATACTAACTCATTATCATCTATTCTCATGGTCAATCAATTAATTAGGGTTCATTAAGGTCCTTAGCAATTTATTTGGTCCCTAAAGGATTTTTTTTTACTCTCATGATCGAGGTTCCTAAGTTTTTATAAGGTAGCAAATTACATAACTTTTGTTGATGGTAATTTACCCATTAACATGCAATCTATCAAGCCCTTAATTGAACACAATACGTGAAGAAAAACTCATAAAATTGATTGAAAATCAAATTATTAATAAAGAAATAAAAAAATCTAACAAGTCTAAATAGGTACTCCAAAAATAAACCCTAAATAATTTAGCTATTCATAATATTTTATTCTAAACATATAAGGAATCTAAACATAATATAATTTATAAGAAAAGAAGAAGAAGAAGGAAAGAAAGAACTTATTGTAATCTCGCTTCAATCTTCAGTCCTTGTTGAGCTTTTCAATCCCACAGTTGGACTTCTTAATGATGGTATTTCCACCTTAACAACAGCATTCAACGCCCAAGCTAGAGCCAAAATTCTCTATTTATAGAGAAAAATACCTAAAATTCATCCAAGGACAAAAATAGTAATTTTCTCCTTCAAATCCATGCCCAAAGAGGAAAATAAGTTCATAAAATAGCTCCTTAATTATTGAGTTGAATCCCAAACTCTTTAGGAAAGTAAAATTCCTACAAAAACAAACCAAAGGTGCATAAACTAACTAGAAAACTAAAAACAAAAAAAAACTAAGCTAATTAACTAAAATCCTAAAAAAATATTAATTATAAACTAAAAACTAAATAAAACCTAATTAAATTCTAATAAATTCTATAAAAATTAAACAGAAAACTAGTGCAAGAATTGACACTAACACAAAGCTATCACTATTGAAGTGAAAAAAAAAACTATTTGATAAGAAAAATGATAAAATAAAGTCTTCTAGCAAATCAAATTGGAATAGAAAAGGGAAGCAGATCAAGAATGAGTCGACATAGAAATAATACTGTAATCACAATAGAACCAATAAATATTCAAAGAAAAAATGTTAGATTCTTCACCCTAAACTAATGCCAAAAGACAAAAAAGGCAATCAAAGGAGGAATGACAATAAGGATACCTTAACTATCCAACAAACAGACAAGCTTCCAGAGTTTAAACAACTTGATGCTCCTCTAACCCTTATAACAAAACAAATAGATGTTGAAGATGCTTATAATTGAGAAGAGTTGTTTCATTTGACTATTCAAGTTAAATAAGAACTTGTGCAGGCCATTATTGATCAAGGAAGTTAGAGTAATATAATTTTAAAAGCCTTAGTAGACAAGCTAAGTTTAGAGATAATGCCTCACCCAAAACTATATCTTTTGGTTTGGATATAGAAGGACATTGATATGCAAATTACAAAGCAATGTACCTTTAAATTTGCTATCACCAATCATTATATTGATGAGGTAACTTTTGAAATGGTACCAATCGACATATATTAAGTGATATTGGGTAGTTCATATTTATAAGACCATAATGCCATCCACTATAGGAGGTTACACAAGTACCATCATGTGAAAGATTGGAAAGAGTTCCTTATCAATTCTTGCAAGCCTCAAGACAGATAATCTTTTAACCGTTAACCAAGCAAAGAAATTAGTTAATTCATGTGGGCAATTCATTTCACTCATGATTTAGCTCCATTTTCACTTCTCTAAGTAGATCACTTTTTGCTTTTATAAAAGCATTCTTGTTTGACATTTTATTTTGCATTTAGGAAATAGATGCCATGTACAAGGACTTCTTTGTCCATGCTAAGGGACAATTGTCTCCAAACTCTCCTTAACCTTGACACTTAGCCTTCCAAACTCCACCTACAAGCCTTCAACTTTCTCTTATTCACTCTTAAATCTTCCCTTTCATTTTTTTATTCAATTAAGTCCTTGTTTTTATTTACTTCCAACTAAACCTATCAATTCTTATTTTTATTTAATTCTCAACCAATTCAAAATTAAATATTATTATTTAATCAGATTAACTAGTCACCTTGAGCATACAGATGTTACAAAATGGCTCAATTTAAGTCAAAAGTTGTACTCTATAACATCAATGCGTAAGTTAGGTGGTTCAAAAGTTACAACAGTCACATCTATGTCCTTAGAAAATACTAATCAAGAATTATTATTATTCAATTAATATTAAATAAGCCTCACATTGACTAAGGGAATTGAGAGGAGGACTTAATTAGAAATAAAGGAAGACATTTTAGGGCATAATTAAAAGAAAAACAAATCAAGGAAGGAAGAGAATGAGGAGTGAATAGAAAACTCTTTGGTGATGTGTCCATTTGCATGCAAGGATGGGGACACCTATAAAGTAAAAAAAAGAGAGAATTACATTAAATAAAAATGTAGAATGAGAAGAGGAAACATATGCTTCCTAGAGAAGAAGAATGAAGAAGAGGATGAGAAAGCAAAGTACAGAGGAAGAGAGTTTATGCTGACTCAATATTTTAAGGTAAATAGCAAGTTGATTAAGACAAAATAAGGCTGTAAATCTAGGAAGGAAGCAAGAATTTCATTGAAGGAACTCAAAAGAGGACAATTTTAGGAAATGGAAGCTGCTGCTAAGGGAATTGAGTTATGATTAGTGAGTGGTTCTTTCTTTGCTTCTTCTTCTCTCAAATTTTTGTAATTTTCCTTGAGGTTACCCTATGAAAAAGCCTTAAATTTTGGCATTTATTACTTTGTTATATACTTTGGTTTTTGAGCTATAATGTCCCTCTTGATGAACTTCAAAGTCTCTACTCTTGAATAAGAATCTAATGAAATTTTAGTAATTACTCAATTCTGAATAATTTGAAACTTTACACATAAAATTCCTATTGATCATGAGTTTAGAAATGTAAATACATATGAGGATTTAACATGCAAATAAAATTACTTGATTTATAAACTTAGAAAAGGAAATGTAAGAAGTTTTAAAAGACTTTTTTTCGATCTGAGAATTTTCTGCTAAATGTGGAAAAGTTATATTGAAGAGAGGGCTGTTAAAGTTTGAAAACAGATTTGATCATTTACATAATTAAAATTTCAGGTGATCAGGAGCCGCCTGAGTCTTTAACCACCTGATCACTTTATTGATGCCATAGAATTGCTAACATAAAATCAAATGAATTTGAGATTGATAGTAGCCAAGGATGAGACTCTGAGACTTGTATAGGTGCTTATAACAATGTTTGTAACTGTGATTGTTATATATATATAACAACCATTATACATCTTATTTTAAACATAACCAATGGATAAGGTGATGTTTTTGAGTTTAGGACACAAATTATAGAGTTTTAAAGTGAAAATAGATTAACTTTTGACTTAAAAACATTTTGCAGCATATTAAATGGGTGACTTTTAAAATAGATTAACTTTTAACTTTTGAAAATAGATTAACTTTTAACTTTTGAAAATAAATTTTTGGGGTCACATGGGTGACCAGCTGAATGATCAAATGATGCCCTAATGTGCTAGGGCAATGCCTTCTCACTAGGAAGGCGCCTCAGTACACTAGGGTGACACCTTAATACTGAGGAGGCGCCTTAATGATACTGGTTGAAACTGTAAAATTAAAAAGACCATAACTTTATTTTTATAACTCCAAATAAGGTGATTTTTAATTCTATAGAAACTTTAAAGTGTCCTCTATAACTTCATAAGAAATAGGTAGCATTTAATTCTTTTTTTTATAACCTTTTTTAGCAACACTTTTTATTGCATAACCTTAAACACAACCTGACTTTGATAAGCAAAGATTAATGTAACTTCTTTTGTATTTATCCGATTGGTGTGAGACCAATTTCCAATTTCTCTAATTTCATGAAACTAATAAATTGGAGAAAACTACTTAAAAATATACATTGTGGAATTCTTGATGAATTTTTGAATGAACATTTTATAAACATATATAAACAAATACACTAATAGGAGTGCGACAACTGAACAACTAAACTTATATATAAGTATATATATAAGTGCTTATGTATACACATATATTAAATATTTATAACTAAACTAGAGTTGCTTTTGAAGCTAAACTTAGTTATATATATGTATAACAAATAGTTGATTTTGAAACTCGTGCAACCTTAGGCTATAAATATATATTTGTATATACAAGATTTAAAGGAATTTCATATCGTTCAAAGAAAGTGGATTTTGAGACAAATCAAAAATGTTTTTAAAATAAAGGAACTCTTTCCATAATGCATTTTCTGAAGAATTATTTTAGTTTGAGCGAGAGCTTCTCATAGCTAATGATAATTATGTTTATAGCAATTCAATGTTTAAGAAGGCTATCACACTATTTTCTTTAAATTATTGAGGTTTTAAGAATGGTAAGTTTGAGATTCGATTATGACTACTCAAACATGAATTTACCTTATTTTTGAATGATATTATTAAATTATGGTTTTTAACTATTCTTATGGGTGTAAATCAAAGTCAAAATTGACGTTAAAGCTCTCTGAGCTATATTACATGCTTTATTTAAGTATATGGTTTTGAGACTAAATCAACATTAGAAGTACTTTTGAAAAAAAATATGAATACTTTTGGAGACCTTCATCAAAAGTACTTTAATGCCAAAAATGTCAATAGTTACCAAAATTACATTTGAATATTAATTGATAATGAACATATTCTAAGGTTAAATACATGTCAACGTATGAAAGGCAATTAAAAATGTGCAAGTTATATGCAAAAAAAAGTGATAAGAGAAAGAATAATAATGAAGTTACATTGAGACCAAATTTGCTTTGATCGTTCAATTGAACTAAAAGTAAGAAACCAACAATAAGAATGTTCATATGACAAAATATCGATAATATCAAAGAGTAAACTTGATTTCCTACCTGAAAATTGTATAATCTTCGTGGTCAAATATCATTATCACCTAATTGACAATTGAGAAATGGGAAGTTATAGAAATAACCATGATAAAAGATAAATATATGACAATGTTTATGATACATAAATGCATACGTGAGAACTTTGAAGAATGATGTCACAGTGATAATTTCTTAAATCTTAAATGATAACTAGAAGCTAAATTAAAGCTTTTATGAAAGATAAAATGATTTTCAACAAAACAAATATGATGAGAATATCAATGATAAAATATTGAGCACAAGCATATATGTCACTAAGAGATAATAAGTCCATGTCAGGGACATGGCATGGTTTGGTGAGTTAGTATGAGGTTTCCGAGACACTGCCATCCACCATGTGAGATAAGATGTACGACCGTAACTAAGGTATGACATTCGAGATCAATTGATGGAAATGTAATTTGGGCTCTGAATGAGCGATATAAGATTAAAAGGCCTTGTTTGAGATATTTATCTTTGGGACATGTGGTCACAACCTATGGGGATAGGCTAGCACATTATGAATGAATAGATGTGATAACCTTCAGTAAAGTGATAGTACTAGCCACACTGATATCTACTTATGTGTATTGTGCAGTGCTCCAAAATTAATATGTATACATCTAAACATTTCGGTGCTCTACATGAAATTAATATATTTTCCAAGGATTGATTAAAGTTGTGATGAGCATCAAAGACATGAATTTGGGCGTAAGTTGAACATAGGCTCAAGAGGCCGAGAAGGCTAGTATGACCGAAGTTGTATGAAAAAATAATATGATATATATGATGATGATAATGAGAATAGTTTTTGAAAAAAAATGCCTCACACCTCTATTAAATGAAGTAAAGTATTAAGAATCTTTTGAGAAATTTCAAGAATGTGTATATGTAACACGTGTTGTATAAAATCAATATTATAATAAAAAATATTATTATAATATCGGTATTTTGTGCCATGGTTTAGAGTGGAGAATAATAAGTCCCATCCAACTACCAAAGTTAAATATTACTTCAAATGTTTGAGTTATTTTAAATATTTATCTTAGTGGCATGATAAAAGGGTTTTGATAACCATTTATTTAAAATGCAATTTCACATAAAAAACTTTCTCGACTACACCACTGACTTCAAGTTTTTACCTCTGTGATTTATTTGTTGGAATTCTAATATGATATTAATCTTGAATAGTCCTATTTGTACACTATTCCACTTACTAAGTATTTTCTCTCAGAAATACTCATCACTCCTTTATTAGAAATTTTTCTAGAGTGATGGGTTAATTTGAGTAAATGTCGGGAAGATAGTTTGGTGTTTAGCAGATGCAACATAATTAGAGGAGAGCCTAATAAGAAATGCTCTGCTATAATATTTTGCTATAGAAACGTTAAGTATTTAAATAGACTATTCTTATAGTATTTAATTTGACACTTATGTATAATTAAGAAGTGAGATTTGAAAAAAAAAATTACCTTATAATGGTTATATGTAATGGTGAAGTATATTTATATATTTAAGATGCAAGAGTTATATAGTGGTTGGATGAAATGGAGGTGATACTCTGTCACACCAGTGCTCGAATTAGGTAGGTCTGAGTAATGGCCATTCTTGCAAGGGTATTGGTGAGGTTGGGGTGTCACAATAACCATCTAACGAATATGCCAATAGGAAGGGATGTCACACATATAAGAAAAGGATGAGACCTTTATAAAAAGTCAATCATAGAAGCTTAATACAAGGTATAAAGAAATTCAATTGAATATTACTATTTAATGATTTTATTAAAATGTCTAACATTTTCTTTTAAATAGATATAGGATAATATCATGGAAATAGTTACTATTGCATCATAACCTGCTAAGGATGAATTACAACCTGTTGTGGTTAGGTCACAACCGCCTACAATTGACATGGCAATTCTATATTTAGAAGCTGTAAGTGATGAGAAGAAGCAACATGTATATGAGCTTGAATAACATAATTCTGGTTCTTACCCTATGATGTGTATGTTGACTTAAATAAGAATTTCAGAAATACAATTTTCTATTTCATATTGATTCAATAAGAATGCCAAGAAATAGGCATCAACTCATTGATTCAAAGAATTTGAGGCTGGAAAAATAGGAGTTTATATTAAAATTGGCCAAAAACTATCTCCATTAATAGAATAAGGTGATTAAATACTGTCTAAAATAAAATCCTAAAAGAAAAGCACAAAAAGACCAAATAAAATACTAAAATAAATAAAATCAAAACACAAAACTTCAAAGGCCAAAAAGAAATGTTAAACAGTAAAATTTGGGCCTAAAACTGGGCCGTAATAAGTAAACCCGATCATCTATATAGATCTCTGAATATGCTTTGATTTGGTCCTAAAACTCAGCCGGTGTCAAAAGTTATGGCCTTTAGACCTTTTATCGCAATCCAAATGTTCCATGAACTGCAGAGCTATCTAGTTTGCATCACCTCATATATGTCTGCAACATTGTCACGTCAACTCTTACTTCTGCACCATTTAAGGATTTTGTACTTCAACTAGTTCAACAATGGCTAATGGCGGACAATACAGCAAATTGGAGAATTGAGACAATTTATTTAGAGGCATTCTATAAAATGTCTCTATTTACTAATTTTTTAAGATGTTTTTGATAAAATATTCAGAATGAGAAGTATATTGGCATGCCAAAATTGAGCGTGCACTGATTTTTTTTTTTTTTTTTGCAATTATTTAAGATGAAATTTATATAATTAGTGGCATTTTATTTATGTTATTATATAAGGAGCTTTTGCCACAAAAGTTAATGTCTCAGAATAAAAATTTTTTGAGACATTTTCTAAAAATGTATAACAATAATTCATATTTGATAATTCACAGTAACTATTAGGGACAATTTTGAAAAAAAAAATCAGCTCTAATAATTTGCATTATTGATTAGAGACGTTTTATTAATATGTCTCTGAAATCTTTATGTAAATTAAAAGTAAAAAAACTTTTTCTAAACCTAATTTTTGCCATTCTCTTTTCTCTTATCTCATCCTCTCCTCCTCTCACTTTTTCTAAACCTAATTAACCACATCGCTTGATCTTACCATAATAATGATGGGTGCTCGCGATGTTTCATGAGCCTCTTGTCCTCTTGTTTAACATTGATTGGCTTCCAAGAATTGTAGAGAGGATGCGCAGTCTATTGTCCTCTCTACCTCTCGATCATTGAACTTCTCGTCCTCTCTACCTTTTCATTACTAATCTAATAATTTTTTTTTCTTTTTAAAATCTCTTAGTTTTAGCATGCATTTGAGTTATTGACAATCGATTTATTGATTTATCGATATCACTCAAAATACTCACTCACGAAGTAATCTTTTCCCCAAGTTGCTCTCCAATTCTGTGTTTAGTAAGTTTTTGCAGCATTTTGAGATAATATTTTCCCTTTATAACATTTGCTTTTTATCCCAATAACTTGTTATATCAGTCAGTTTGTTAAAGTACTTGGTCTGTTTTTTTCCAATTTGCTCCTGCTGCTTTTGTAGAATTAAACTCACTTCCTCCCTCTGCTGAATATATTAACTTTTTAGAACTGTCAGTGGAAGTAGGGTCAGGTCTAAGAACAATAAAGTCTGTACGCAAAAGGAAATAGTGTAGTTAATGGAGACCACACCTTTTTCCACAAAGCGGAGTAGACTTAGATACTTTAGCGTAAGCTAGAGTGCGAATAGGAGCGTAAGCGAGAGTGGAAAAAGTTTGAAGCTGAGCATGCACAAGTTTGAAGACAAATTGAGTATCTTCAATAAAAGTAGGAGGCTATGCACCAGATGCAACGAAAGTAGAGAAAAATGATGGCTCGCATGTAGTCCGAACTTCCGATGGATGGATCGCCATCTTCTCATACTTATAATGATGATCTCCTCCCATTGATCCACCTCCTTCATGATATTTATGGTGCTTCTATATTTATTTATGGATTTTTTGACAATTAGACTTTCTGTTTATAATTTGTAGTTTTAGTTTACTAATTCTATAATATAAAATTTATACACTTAAAGAATGAACAAATTAAGAAATATATATATATATGTAGCAACAAAGCCATTGCAAAATACCTTACAAATTAAAAAAAAAATTATTTATTTAAAAATTTGGCGACATATTTTCCAATATGTCGCAAGTTGGTCACTAATTAGTTGCTGAATACATGCAATCGAGACAAAAACAACTTAGCGACGGTCAACATGTCGTTGTTAGGTATTCTATCTCAAACCCATGACTATTCTTAGTGACAGATGGACAAAACCATCGCTGAATTCCTTAGCGACCTCTTGTTTCTCTATGGCCATAATTTTTTAGTCACTAATCTCGCTTTTGTTTTTGTAATAATTGCTTACTGTCAGCTAATCCCAACAGTTGTTAGTAATACATTTTGTTGTTATATATAGCTAATGTCATTTAAGATTTTTTATGTTTGAAAATTATAATTTTGATAGCTAAAAGTTCTTGTAAAAATTTTGAAATTAAATGAAATTGAAAGAATTTATAAAATTGACAAGGTAAATTGTTGCATAAAAAGTCAAAAATATATTTACAAAAATAAGTGAACCTAATAATAAAAAAAGATAATATTTCTATACTAAATTTCATGTTAGCAAGCAAGTATATTTACATGTGGAATACTATATCAGCATTGGCATCCGTCAATTTTGATTCAGATAAAATCGCTACAAAATACAAAATTCTTAGAGAAAATTGCCACATGTTAAGACTAAGGATATATTGGCCTCAGTCAGTAAAGTTAATGATAGAATAAATCATTATCTAAAATCAAAGATTGAAGTTGTACATAAATATTTAAATAAAAAAAAAATAATATAGCGTAATAAGGTGAGATGGTAATAATATAAAAAAAATAAAATATTAAATTCTAATTATTTTTATGCATCAATTAGAAAAGTTAGTATGCTTTTTTTTTTTTACATCCGAAAATAAAAGCTAGTGCGATCTTTAAAAAAGTGTAATTGGGGTTCAACTGATAGAGAATTATTCTCGTTTAAGGTAAGTTTTGGATTTGAGTTTTAATGTATACAGAAGCGTTGTGTTAGTTATTATATATATCTATAAATATATAATTTTTATTGAGATTTTATTGAAATGAGGAGAAAAACCACTTGAAAAACTCAAGTGATGAAAAAACCCCTCCCTAGAACTAAGAAATAATACAATAACAAAACAAAGAAATGGACAGGATCTTCTAAACCAGAAAAGAGACTAAAAAAGTGGATACGAATTAATTTTTCTTTAGATTTTTGTCACTCTTACAATTTTATTCAAGTTGAACCAAATTAATTAGAGATGAGTGGATAGGAATTGTTTAGAAAAAAAGTGTGATTGGAATTGATGTACTAAGAGGACCCAATGTGCAAAACTTTAACTAATTCAAGAGAAGTATTGTTTTTTAAGCAATCAACCAATTAATGAATAATAAATTGTAATAGAAGTTTTTAATAGCAAATCATTTGATGTGGAATCGCATGCATCTAGGAAGCCAATGAAGTAGAGGCAAAGCAAACAATTGGTAGTGATTCACTTTAGGCAATATTTTAGCTTATATGCATCTAAATGGGAAAGTCAAAAACGAAAGAACACAATGATCTGTCTCGAAAAATGTTGCGAAGAGTCCAAAATGTGTTAAAATTAGTTGACAACTTATGCTATAAAAGCACCACATACAAATCTATTTTCACACGAATAAAAAAAGAAGAAAGGAGAAGTCATCTAGTTCAATCAAAACAAACAATCAAAATGAGATCAGAGACGATGGTGATGACAATACTTTTGTTAGTATTGTGGGTTTCTGTTCCAAGAGCACAGGCAGCTGATTTTATTATAACCAAATATGGTGCCAAAGCTGATGGGAAGACCAATATTATGACTGTATGAATACGATCGAATTTAATTTGATTTAAAGCTTATCTTCTATATACGTAATGCAAATGAGTAATTTTTCTTTTCCATGTTATAGCCTCTACTACAAGCATGGAAAGCTGCATGTAGTACGCCAGGTGCGACCAAAGTTGTAATTCCAAAAGGGACGTACATGTTAGGGGGTCCTATAAAATTGGAAGGTCCTTGCAAAGGATCTCTCCATTTACAAGTTGAAGGAACAGTAAAAGCCCCGACTAGTCTAAAAGGGGATACATGGATTCTATTCAATCACGTTGATCACTTCACAATGGACGGGCGTGGAACTTTTGATGGTCAAGGCCAAGGTGCATGGACTAAAAGTAGTTGTGCAAACAATCCAGGCAGTTGTTCTCAGCAAGCTTACGTACGCAACAAATTCATCTTATTGTTTGAATATTATCATTTTTTATTATTATAATATTTAACTTTTTTTTTTTGTTGTTGTTGTTCTGAAAATAATTCTTTTTCAGAATTTGAGGTTCAATTTTCTCACCAAAGCCTTGATTCAAGATATAACTTCCCTCAACAGCAAGAATTTTCACATCAATATCTTAGGATGCAATGGTATTACATTACAAAGCCTTACTATTACTGCACCAGCAGAGAGTCCTAACACAGATGGAATACACGTTGCAAGATCACAAAATGTCACTATTCTCAACACCAACATTGGCACCGGTGACGATTGTATCTCTATCGGTGATGGAACATCCCAGTTAAGAATCACAAATGTAAAATGTGGACCAGGACATGGTATTAGCGTTGGAAGTTTAGGGAGGTACTCAAATGAACAGCCAGTATCTGGAGTCTTCGTCAAAAAATGCACATTCACAAATACTGAGAATGGTGTGAGAATTAAATCCTGGCCTGGAATGGAAAAAGGATCTGCAACAGATTTGCATTTTGAGGATTTAACTATGAATAATGTGCTATATCCTATCATTATAGATCAAATGTACTGCCCACACGGCAAGTGCTCGAAAGGCGTACGTATTCTCCTCCCACCAAAATAATTATTACAAAAGAAATATCAATGTATTGATTACATTTTTGTTATAATTAACACAATTGAGATTTTGCAGACTACATCAAATGTGAAGCTCAGTAACATTAGCTTCAGGCGCATTCAAGGCACTTCCTCATCTCCTCTTGCTGTCCAACTTCTTTGTAGCAACGGCCACCCATGTGAACGCGTAGAACTTGCTGATATTGATATTAAACAAACTGGCGGTGGAGGCCATGCAAAATCTCAATGCGCCAATGTGAGACCAATGATTTCAGGAACATTTAGTCCAGCTAAATGTAATGTTTAAATTCACATCTGATTGTTGTTTTGCTTTATTAACTAGTGATTTCACCAGCATGATGCGCCGGTATGCAATAGATTAATTTGCTAGTTGAATGGAATAAGATCACAGTTTTGATATTATTATATAATATAAATAAACATAATAATTTTGGAAAGAATGTTTTTTTTAGTGTGTCGATATTTTTTATGATATTTTTTGTATGGAATATATGGTAGAAAAATGAAAATTAATTAAATCAAACTAACTTTCATTTTCCTTTTAATTATTATTAAAGATGAAATTGAAATTAGATGGATGGTAACAATACTTAAATTATCAGCAAATATAAGATTTTTCATAACCATTAAAATTTTAAGTGTAGAAAAATCAAATAAATAAAATATAATGTGCCTATAAAAATAGAGAATCCATTCGGCACAAATTTTGCTAAAATAATTTGGCAGTTACTAATGTATCCTTAAACACATTGACTTTCAAACTAAATGGAGATTTGGCTCTAAAGGAAACTAAATATTTAGAGCCAAAATATATAGAAATGAATCAAATCTTACCCTACAGTCGGCCAAAAAACTAGCCTAACATTTCAATAGTATGATATGTACAATTTTTTACTGCTTAATTAGAAATTTGAACTAAATAAATAACAAAAACTAAACCTTCAAAATTCATCAATTTTATTGAATTAAAAGAAATTATCAGGGTTATTTATACATTTTAAAAAATATATACTAAAGAAATATTTATTTTTACGATTTTATTTTTAAACTAGAAAAATAAGTTTTCACTATCTAAGAACTTATAAAAAATAATTTATTTAATTTTTAGCTACTTAATTTATTTTACAAAGTTAAAAACAAGATTTCGCAACTAAAATTTATTTTTATAATATTATTTTTTTTATCAAAAAGGAGGGAGAAGGTGGGTCTCGAACCGGAGACCTACCATAGTGTCCCAGCAGTCTTGCCAACAGGCCAAGATTCGAAAGGTATTTTTATAATGTTACTTGGAGATATAAAGTGCGGTCAATATTTAATTTAATTACATTCCAATCTACACACATCTTTTTTTTTTTTTAGGGAAATGAACCATCTATTAATTCAAAGAAAAGTCATACAGAGCTTGCTCCAAAACCTCACGAGGAAAAGAAGCAGTCCAAACATGAGCAGTATTAACGAAATTAAAAGCTAACTGAGCTAAGGAGTGTGCCACTCTATTAGCAGTTCTGGACTTGAAATGGAAAGAACACGAAATAAAAACATGACATAAACTTATAATATCAGAGATGACTAAACCCATAGGTGTATGATCAGGTCTTGCATTCTGCAACCGCTGAATAAGAGGGAGATAATCCGATTCAAAGACGACCTGCTCCAGCTCTATCGAATTCGCTAGTTGAACAGCGGCCAGAAGAGCTTTACTTCTGCCATTTCTAGCCCGAGAGTTGACTCATCATGCAACGTCTTAGCCACCAAAACCCTGCAAGAACAATCCTGCCAACAATTCCTAAACCAATGCCCATGTTTGGCTTCAAAGCTGCATCCAAGTTAAATTTTATGACTTCAGGATCAGGCGGAAGCCATTTCGTAGGGGATGAGTTTTCTAAACTCACATGTTTAATCCTGTTAGCTTCCTCAAAATCTGCTGTCAGCTTCAAAACTGCTAAGTGACAACTCTAAATCTCCAACCTCTGTCCTTCATATAACAACTTGTTTCTCGCATACCACCAGTACCACATTGACATCACAAAGATATGAAAACCTTCTATGGGAAGAGAATTTTTGTTTTTAAATATCCAGTTGTGGATATCTTCACATCTGTCTTGATCCGTAACCCGAATTCTCAAACAACTAGTGTTCCAAATAAAGGAGCTTAAAGGAAGTCCCTCAAAATATGTTCAGGGGTTTCATCTGCTTCACCGCACCGTTGACATATAGCATCAGACAAAATTTTCCTCTTCAATAAAGCTAATTTAACTGGTAACAACCCATTCAACACTCGCTATAAGAATACTTTGAGTTTAGGTAGAAGAGATAAGCTCCACAACTACTTCCAGTTAGATGCTCTTGATGACGATGGATGATTACTATCAGCTGGGTGTAGGCTCGCTCTTGCAATTCAATAGGTTGACTTCACAGAATAAATTCCAGACTTGGAAAAATGCCATTGCATCACAAATTCTTCGCCAACTCAGGTGCATGGCCAGAATTTGTTTAGCTACTTCAGGGCAAATAAATTAGAAATAAGCTCTTTATTCCACGCTGTCTATGTTGCATTCATCAAATCACACACTCTGAGATTTAGTCGAAGTCGGCATTTGTGGGAACAGCTCTGAAATGATGTTCTTCCGGAAGCCAATAATCCCTCCACACCAATATATCCTCTCTATTACCTACTCTCCACTTTAATCCTTTAACAAGCGGATCCCTTCCTTCCAAAATGCTCCGCTAAGAATAGGAAGGATTATAACTTTTTTGAGCTGCAACAAAGGACCCTCTAGGATAGTACCAGGCTTTCAAATTTCAAGCTAACAAAGAATAAGGGTTAGTAAGCAATCTCCACCCTTGCTTAGCTAGCATGGCCAAGTTAAATGAATGAAGATCTTAAAAATTCCTCCCTCATCAACCGATCCCAAGAACACCAATGGATGCTCTTATCCCAGGAGCCTTTCCTCCACTAAAAATTAGAGATTAGGGAGTTAATTTTGTCACATGCCTGATTTGAAAATTTTAAATTGCCCATAAGGTACCCTGGGATTGATTGTGCTACAACTTTGATTAAGAATTCTGATGTGGATAGAGTCGTAGAAGAACAAGCAATCAAATTCCTAGATAAATTTCAAAAATTGTAGCAGTGGCAGTTTCGTAAATAACTGCAACTTTGGAGTTTCGAATTTTAGTGATTCCAAAGGCTAGTTTGATCATCATGCACGTTGGTTCTTGGGCAAATTCAAATGTTTAGGCCTTCAAAAAGTCAAATTTGTGTTTTAATTGCCTTAAATGTCTTATTTCCTAGTTTGGTTAGGTTTGAACTCTTATTTCTTAGTTTATTTAGAATAGAACTCCTATTTTTTAGTTTGTTGGATTTGTTTTAGGTTTTTATTTAAGAGATGTTGTTTTGGCTTTTGTATATCATTATTATCAATAGAACTCAAAATTTCCTCAAACTATCCAAAATTCGTCGAATTTTGATGCCTATACCTTGTTGGTGTAGAAGATTAGCGATTTATAGTTGTTAATAGTTATCTTTCACTCCTTCCGTTACGTCAACTTCCTTACCCACCATCAAAAGGTACCTCTCCTTCCAACTTGATAGCTTCTTTCTAATACGATATGTGACATCTTGGAGGAGAAGTTTTCTAGAACGAGATATGGTAGTAGGAACCCCCAAATATTTACCATGTCGATCCACTTGCCTTAACCTAAGGAGATTTTTCAAAGAAATGCAAGCATTAACGACCACATTGGAGCTTAATGAAAATTTTGATTTCTCAAACTTAATCTTCTGGCCCGATGCATTTTTATATAATGATAAAATATCACCAACTGTTTTAATTTCTTCTCATGATGCCCTTCCAAAAATAATATTGTCATATGCAAAAAATAAAAGTGAGACTAAAGGAGCTCTTTAACAAATTTATAACCATGAATGTAGTTCTGAGATTCAGCTTTCTGAATCAAGTTGGATAATGCCTCTGCACAAAACAAGGACAAATGAGGGAAATGGGGATCCCCTTGTCTTAATCCCCAAGTTGGTGAGAAAGAAGCACCAGATTGGCCATTAATGAGAATTGAATAAGAAATAAAATTTACACATCTCATTACCAGATCAAAAAGAGAAACAGGAAAACCCATTTTTAACATCACTATTTTTAGAAAAAACCATTCTACTCTGTCATAAGCCTTACTCATGTCTAACTTGAGAGTAAAATAACCTTTGGTTCCTTTTTTCCTAATTTTCACAAAATGAAAATTTTCAAGGGCTATGAGTGCATTATAAAGAATCTGCTTATCACGAAATAAAGTTGATTGGGTTTCATGAATAATACGTAGAAAATTTTATTTAATCCTATTAGCAATGGTCTTGGTAATCAAATTAAAAATCACATTGTAAAGACTGATGGGTCTAAATTCCTTAGGGGTTTGGGGCTCTCCAAGTTTTAGAATCAAAGCAGTAAGTGTATAATTGATGCAAGTAGGAGACTTATGATTATTTAAAAAATTTAGAACTAGATCAAGCACCACGGTTCTAACAATATTCAAAAAAATTTTATAAAATAAGGCAGGCATACATCAAGGCTAAGGGCTTTGGTTAGGTGCATTTAAGAAAGAGCTGTGAAGACATCTTTGGCAGTGAAAGGTTGGAGAAGAGACTCTATCATATGGTCATCAATACTTGTATATACAACTTCAATAGCAACATCAATATCAAAGCAAGAACCTGTAGAAAATAAATCTGTGAAATAATTCTGAAAAATCTAAGCAATCATTTGTTCTTCCTCGCTCCATACTCCATTCTGATCCAAGATCTTCTTAATTTCATTTTTTCTCCTCTTTCCCTTAGCTTTCTTATGAAAATAACTGGTATTTTTATGCCTATCCTTCATCCATTAGACCCTAGATCTTTAGTGCCAGATCGTTTTCTCCCTTTGCATTAGAACATCCATCCGAGCCATTATCTCCTTTTGCCTCCCAATTGAACTTTCATCATGGGAATTTTTTTGAATTAAACTAAGCTCTTATTTTAAGAGAGCAAGCTTAGCTTTGATATTCCTAAAGTGATTTCTATTCCATTCTAACAATGCTGATTTGCACCCTTTTAATTTTAAGAGAAAGGGGTATTTGAAATTTGGTGAGTGAGCATCCCTCCATGACTCCGATATAATCTTTTTGTAAGTAGAATCCTACATCCACATGGCTTAAAATGGAATTGAATACTTCTCTTTTTTTGACATTTCTTGACCTCCCATTAAAGAAGGATGAAAGAGTGATCTGAGCCACGCCTTAAGAGATGAAAAACTAGATAATTCGGGAATAAAGATACATTGGCAGTATAATGATCCAAATGTTATTGGATGTTGTTTTTAGCAACTCTCCCATTAGACTAAGTAAACTTGAAACTTTGAAAACCTAAATCATCCAAATTTATGAATTGAAGAGCATCTCTAAAAGCCTCCATTTTGCGAAAATCTTTAGGCTGACAATCTTGCTTTTCATAAGAGTACATGATCTCATTAAAGTCCCCTCCACACATCTAGGGAACTTGAAAAACTTAAAAGAGGTTATGAATAAAATCCCAAGAATGTTCTTTGTGTGAATCACCCGACCACCCGTAGAAGCCATTGAACTACCAATTGAAAAGCATACCAGAGCCCTTGACAATGGTGTCAATATGATGAAGGTGCTTAGAGAGAATTTGAACATCTAAATCACACTGCCACATTAATGATAGGCCTCTACTTCAATAATTTACTCAAACAACTTACATCTAAACCAGTAAGACCCTACTTTGCTATAATAGCATTCATCTCATCATTTGTTCTCTTTATTTCCATTAAAAATAGCATAGTGGGAGCTTCTTTTAGAATTAGGTTCTAAATAATGAGAATTATTTGGGGGTTCCTAAGCCCTCGACAATTCCAGCTTAGACAACTCATAATCCCTAGTGGGGTTGCATAACAACCTCCGCCGATATTAATTGAGTAGATTCAGTATCATCTACAACATCCACCTTATTGCTAACTTTAGCAACAACCTTCCCCTTCTTTTTTTCGTTACATATGCTACTTGTTTTTTTTCCTTTTGCTTGGTATTATTAATCTAATAGGCTCATGATTTCTATAGGGGTTTGGGTTTACACGTGTCTAGGTCTTGGTCTTGGAAGGAGTAATTTGATGGATGGGTATGTCTACAATCTGTGAAGGGTTGAGAGAGATTTGGGTAAATTATTGTTGGTTAAGGGTTTATCAGGTGTGAGAGGAGCGTTTTAAAGACTTGTTTCTTGTAGTTTTTTTGGTAATCAGATTAGGTGGGTAGGCAATGGTTATAGGCTGGGTGGAAAGATTTTATGAGGTAGCACTAATTTTAGGAATGGGATTTTGGGCTAATGTGTAGATATGAATATTTTCAAAAGAAAATAAGACTTTATCATAATTTGTTTGAGTTGTTGGATCAGTAAGGTCTATATGTGTCGTTGGGGTTAAGGAGGGGCTGTGAGATTGGGAGGATTGGGCATTACTATGAGTTGCATCAGAGGTCATAGTTTCTTGGAAGAACATTGTGCTTTTGGGTTTAAAAGGTTTAAGAATGTCTTTTTGGTGTTTTAATGGTAAAGCCTTGAGCCAAGGGCCATAATCCCACTATCCTCCAGGAATATCACATTTTTCATCATAATCTCCATACTGTTTGAGTGTTTGGCCCAAGAATCCTTATTGGAAGCAAAAGAATGGGATATTTTCATACTTTAATGGAATCCATAACTCCTTCTTTGAAAATATATAGTGATGCCTCGCAAAAGAGGAGATTTTATGTTAATTTTTACCTTAAATCTGATGAAAGTTCCCCTTGAATTCAGCTCGTAATCATCCACTTTAATTAGCTCACCCACCTTATCTACAATCAGTCTCGCCATGCCTTCAGTCATATATCTCATCGGAAGGTCATATGCTTGTAGCCTTTAAGTAGCCCAATCAAAGGATATAGTCAAAGGTTGATCATCCTCTGATATTCTTTCAACAAAAGAATATCATTGTTAAAGTGCCAAGGTTCAATATGAATAGCCCATTACGCATCTCCACAGTCTTCAAATATGAACATGAATAAGTTCAGCCCCCATTCCTTGCCCAAAATTGATTTCTTTCGCTACCAAACTCTCTTCATGGTATTAATTAAATCATAAGAGTTGAAAGACCTCTCCATAATCAGCATACTCACCAGGCAACAATTAGAGGTTTGGTTATCATCCTTATAAAATTCCTCGACTATAATTGTCAATTCCGCTTATGATTTTTTTAGGTTAGACAGCCTATTCATCATGGATTGCATAGAATATGTTAGTGATATACCCTAGGTCGATTGTGTAATGGCCATAATATGATGCTGTCATATTTCCATTTTATTAATAAAGAGGCATTTTTATTATTACTGGCTAATTCTAATATTATTCTTGATTAGTTAATTCTACCTAAGGTCATCAAGTATGTGACTAGATAGTAAAACTCTTAGGTCATATTTGAATTCTAATCTAAATATCTAGTTGATAATTTTTGTGGGAACAATAATGAATAAAAACTAGTATGAGATTGACAAATGATTATATTTTATTGATCATATATATGAGATATAGAGTCAAAATCATATTTGCATATTTAGAGAAATGTATATTGAATCGACGCACTATGAGAATACTACATAGATAATTGTCATAAGTAATTCTCATCACAATAGTATTATTTGAGTCCTTTGACCTGAGATCACCATGGTTTCCTGCATGATGAGTTCTGTATTTTAACACATCCATACATCATCTTTAACCAGATGGTAAAACATGTTATTATTGGATATGGAATGAGTTATATGAGGAATGTGAAAGATTAAAATGGAATTTGTCCCTCTATTATTTTGAAAAGACATTAGTGGGCCCCTTGATAAGTTAGACTGGAGTGAAATGCATGGTCATGCCAGAATGTATTGATAAAGAGTTATCAATATCAAATAAAGAGTCAGCAGTATCAGTCTACTTAGGATCGAGAAAAAATATGATTAAACTATATAAGGATGACATAAACCATGTCTTATATTCAATCAAGATATCACGTGACAAAAGGACTATAATACACACTGTGTATTAGGTTATGCCAGATTATCTACCTTCACACAACTTGGGTAGTCAAAATGTCTTGTTAGAGGCCACTTTTGACTTGTGGAATAAAATGAAAATTTTATGCCCATTGCCAGCGTTGTGTGAACCTATAGGGTCGCACACTTAGAATATGCCCAAAACATACTTGGGTTAATTAACCCAATAATAATCTCTCTAAAAGAGTAATTTGTAGAACAAAGAGAACCAAATCCAAGCAGGAAAGAGTCTTTCTCATCATGAAAAGTCCCACACTCGGAAGACTTCCAGATCAAAGGGAATTGCCCCAAACAAAGACAAAACCTACAAGGAAGAGGAATCTTATTCCTCTCAGGTTTGAGCATCTCATTCTCTGTAAATACTCCTCCCCTCCCCTTAAATTATTCATTCTATTCTATTCTCTCAAGCTCTTATTCTCTAAATCCTCTCTCTACTCTTTCTGACTTAAGCATCGGAGAGTTTGTGGGGGAAAACCCACATCTCACCTTACCTCTTTGTTGATTGCTTGACCGTAGGCTTCGGAAGTTCTGGAATCAAGTTATCAAGCATTATAAGTGAATAAGAAAGTAAAAGAACAACATCCTTGTTGGCTAGAATCTGTGGTGATTGCTTATATTATCTCTCAGAGAATGCCTCAAGAACCCATAGGTATCCCGCATTGACTCCTTTCTTCTATTCAATTTAAGAAATTTTGTAACTGAGAGGCGAGAAGATGAGGAAACAATTTCCCTTAAAGAAATTGGAAACATAAGAATTATATGAGAAGAAGATAGGGAGATGAGGAGAAGAGACGAGGAGAGAAGAATTACTTGAGAAGAAATAGGAAAAGAGTCAAGTGAACTTTTCTGTGTTAACGCACTCTTAGAAGACTGAAAACACATTTCGTGTCATTTGTGCACTGAGTGGTTTATTAGTTACGCTTTTGGCAAGTTTAGGTGTTTAAATGGCAAAAATGTTAGTTCATGTAGCTAAATGACAAAAAGGAACAAGTTCAGAGGCTGCGTGTGTATTATGCCTAATAAAAATTAAAAAAAAATGCATTTGAACATTAATGCATCACATTTGTTGAAATTTTTTAATATTAATGTAGTAAAGTAACAGTGTGTATATATATATAAGAAAACTACATATAAGACAATAATAAAATTAAATAATAATGTCAAGTTGAACTTGTAAAATTTTAAATTTAGATATTATTATTATTATTCTTTTCATTTGATACTTCTGATATTTAGCAGTCATAAAAATTCCGACTATTTTGGAGTCAAGTCAGGTGTACCTACAAAGGGGGTAAGGCTCTCCCAATATTTATTTTTTCCATACATAAGACTTAAATTCGAAATTTTACTTAAAAAAATTTAAATTTTTTTGCCACTTGGGCCAACAAATGTTGGTTTGATTTTTTTATTTATATTTTTCAAACTAAAAAAAATGTTTTAAGGATCTTGCTAAACGTCAATGTTACTTATTAATTGAAAATTTTACTTATATGAAAAAGAACCTAAAATTATGAAGTCTTGCTATTTGAGTTAAATATATATATATATATATATATATATATGAAATGCAAACTGAAAATTTTAATAATGTCTACAAGAACATTCACAATAAAAAAAAACTGTGATGTTTAAATTATAAATTTAATTTCTCAAATTTATCAAGTAAATATATTACATAAACTTAATTTAATTATTGAGTTATATTATGACGAAATTAAGTAGTAAGATTCAAAAATATAGATTTATTCACATATAAAAATTTGCATAAAATGCTTAAATCATTTTTGTTCTTATTAAGTCATAGTTCAGTTAATGAAATAATATGAATTATTGACTTGTTTGAGTAATACTAATTCAATTATAGATTGATTGAATTGTTCCATTACTACTAGTAGGTTACTTGTCTTATTAATACTAATTTAATTATTTGTTCAATTAAATTGATCAAATTAGTACTAATTTTTTACTTTATATTATTAGAATTGAAATTTAATTTTTACATAATTCTTTGGCCATTATTGATTTGATATTAATAAAACGAAATTGAGTGATATTAGTAGTAATTAATTTATTTGATTAGTACTATAAGGTCATTGCTCAAATTGAATTAATCGAAGTAGTATGAGTATTTGAATTGTCTAGTTACAACTAATTGGATTGGTAGTCAAATTGAGTTGAACAATTACTTCTAATGGTTAAATTGTCACTAATTAATACTAATTCAATAAATATTATTTAAATTTTAATGATTGACTTTTATTAATAATTGAATATATTAATTACTACTAATTTAATTAAAGTTATATTTATGCCAAATATTTTTTTGATTAAATTACTCCATCTATTTCTAAATAATTGTCGCTTAAGGTTTCTGCATATAAATTAAGAAATGTATTTAATATATCTATAAAATATTATGCTACCTTTATAATAATTATTAGCTTTGTATAGAGTTCCAAAATGGGTAGATATCTATTCAATTAATTCTCTTATATTAAATAAGGGTGAAATAGTGAAAAAAGTAATTAAAATGCATTGTTAACTTAAAACGATAATTATTTAAGAATAAAATTAGACTTCTAAAATGACAATTATTTAAAAACAGAGGGAGCAATTAAGAACATATTGTCATTATATAAAACAAATGTTTATTTTATAATATCTCATATTTTATAGGTAAAAAATAATTTTAAAAAAAATGTATGAGGGAGTAGTCAAGTGGTAACTCCTATCAATATCAAGAGTGTTGATTGAATACTCTTTGTCTAGGGGAGTCAATCTTGGAGAATATTTTCTCTTTCATCAGCATTAGCACCTCTACTACAGTACGTAGAGTCTAATAGTATGCATCGTATATAGATGAGCTTCTTCATTGCGTCTCTTCTTTCGCTTTTAGCATGTTTGTTCCAGGCTCATTTCTTGAACTTTCTTCAAACTTACAAAATTTCTTGACCTAACTATTAACTTAATCATGTTGTTAGAAAACTCTAAGTAAAAAGGAGTTATGACTTTATGATACCTCACTACTACAAATTTACTTATTGTCACCATTCCATAACTTAGGTTTTTTTTTTTTTTATTCACATTTTTTGTGCATATGTGTGCGGGTGTGTTTGTATGTGTGGGTGTGGGTTTGTGCGTGTGTTTCTGGGTATGTGTTTGTGGGTGTATGGGTGTACCTGTCTGTTTGTGTGTGCAAGGGGTTGTGTATGTGTGTGTTTGTGCTGTGCGTTATATTGTGTAAAACTATTATTTTTATAATTTTTTAAATGAATGTATTATTTTTATATTACATAAGGTGATAATTAATTTTATAATTAAGTAAAATAGACTTATATATATATAGTTTACAAGTTTTTTTTATTACTTATTGTTAGATGAATATATTATTTTTATGTTAAGAATATCTATGCTAGGAGTATGATTTATTTTAATTATAAATTTAATTAATTAAATTTATGGTAAAACTATAAAAATAAAATTTTAAATAATAAAATTTTGCAGTATATTTAATTTCAATTTAATATTAATTTTGTAGTATATTTTTAAAACGTTGATGTACACTATTATTGTTTAGTATAATTACAATTTGAACCATTGGTTGTATAAAGTTTAATTTTTATGAATTACATTTATGTTTCAGCATATGATAATATAATGTGATTTATTTATAATTTAATTAAAAACATAAAATAAATATAATTTATTTTTAAATAATTAAAGATGGAAAAGAGAAAAATAATAATAAATGTTCCATCTTTAATTACAAATGAAAATTCAGTAATTTTTTTTTGTAATGATAGCTATATTATTGTCACAACAATAAATTAGTGACAACAAAAATAAATTATTAGTAAAAAAAAATTACTAATATAATATTAATTAGTTAGAATTATTAGTGTGACAATAAATAATGTCACTATTCATACTTTTTATAAAAATAAATTAGATTGTCAAGAAAAATAATATTTAATCCATGACAATATAATATTTTACATGAAAATTTTAATTTTAATTGTTACAATAATGTTGTCACAAAAAGTAATTTTTCCTATAGCTGATAAGATACTCTCCTTGTACCTGTATATCTCTTAGAACATTTGTAATTAAAATTTGCCAGATTTTTGTAATAAACATCCTAGTGAAACCAAAATTAAAGTTAAGGAGCCGAAAATATATAAATTAAAGTTATGATACCATTTTATAATCAAATGTCAAATTTTGGTACCGTTCATAAAATTTACCTAACAATTTCAATTCATATAATGATAGAAGTTTAAAATTTTTGTCTAGAGTGGGAGTTTTTTTGTAGATAAAGAACAACAACCACCTTGGAGATATTTTAGCTAGTTAATTAAGAATGTGAGAGTGAAGTTATTGGTTGTTACTAGGGGATCATTATATGGTGTGATGATGATACTGTATCATTTTAAAAATTAACTGACATTGGTAGGTAAAGCAGGTCACCTTAATTTTTTGTAACAATGTTTAATTGACACAATTTATAAAACACTTTTTGCAACGGAATTTTATGTGACAAGTCTATGACAATTTTTTATTTTGTCATAATTAATTTATTATGATAATTTTTTAATATTGGTGATGATTTTTATTGTCACAATTAAGTGGATTTGTTGTAGTGCCTGACACATTCTTATACTATAGCGATGACTTCATTATAATATTTCTCTTAGGCCTTGATACTCATTTTGTGATTTCCCTTTTCGTATGGTGGAAAATAACATGCATAAAATATGAATTTAATTAAACAAATGTTGATAAACTAATCTTGCTTAATTTTTCCAATTGTAGAAGTCTAATTAAAGAGTTAAGATTCTAGAGAAGATAGCTCCTTCAAAAGTTATTATGCTATAGAAGAAGATGCACCAGTGATGAAGTTTATTGAGTTGTCATTGACTACTAGCTCTCTCCAATGATCTCTTGCTTAATCATGATAATTTTCCTTTATGCTAATCTACTGCACTTCAGAATTTCCTATAATAGGGAGATGTATTATTAAGACCATGAACCAAATCTTCTTTTTAGAATATTTTACTTTGACGACTTCATTGCATGTTTAATCTTCACTAGATAAGGTGGGATTTTTTATCATTATAATTTGTATCTTGTCATGTTGGACTTAGTGAGTACAGAACTTTAAAGTAAATGGATGCTTCGGCACCGCAATTTCACTAGGTTGGACCGCTATAGCTTGCTCAACCCTTTTCATTATGGATGTCAAATCCTTAGAACTGCTAAATCAGGCTGTAGAATAGAATTTTTAGAGGTGGTAGCAATACCACCATTATTTATAACTGCAATATAGAGTGGATTTTGGCGTAAGGATCCTACAATTAATGGATCAACGATCTGTAAGGAAATAGTTTCATTGTTGGGAGGAGGATCTCCCATCTTGAGTTAAACTCTATGATACAATGGATAAAAGAATGTATGTGACACCCCTTCCCACCATCACTCTCATTAGATGGGAATGATCCTGAGCCACCTAACTCGAGCAATGATGTGAACGAGCATCACTTCTGAACTAAATTTAATCATTCATAAATATTTATCTAACATTGTAATCATACATAATTTAACTACATCTTTAAAACAAACGGCTCCCTTTACAAGGTAAGTATATAACCGTCCAAAATACTTATTTTCTAAATTCTATTCCAAACGACATATACATAAAGATAAAATTACAAAACTTCATGATCAGCTTGTCATTATTGTTCCCATTCACTTCATCTTCACAAATTAGCTAGATAAAATTTAGCCTCATATGTTAACCTCTTCTCTAAAGTGATTTACTGCACCTCAGGCTAAAATTGGTATCGTTACCCATAAAAAGCTAATTACTCTGAAAAATAATAAAAAGGAGAGTAATGGGTATTTTTACAAGAAAATACTTAGTGAGTGAACTGAATAGTAGTAAAAGGATAATATCACTAAAATATTTAGGCAGACTAATCAAGAAAATTTACTTAGAAAGAGAAGGAACACTACAAAATAACTCAAATCAAAATGAGCACTAGAAATAGTTATTTTATTATTAAATTGTGTCAATTTGTATTCATTGTAAACTTATATAAATATAATTATCGATAACTTATTTATAGCTTACAAGTATTCTTTTGTAGCTTTGGCATAATAAAATTTCCCTTATAATTCAGTCACACATGCACAGCTTGCTTTCTGAAGCTCATGCTCACTCCCCAATAATAGATAATTATTTAATGTTTAACATAATATTTGATTAAGCTTGATAGCATATAAAATGCATAATAAAAATTTCCGTACAATCTAGTTACAGCTGTGGAATTTTCTTTCTCGAGCTCAGCTTTCAACAATAGTTGATATTTTAGTGATTAAAATAACATTTGATTGAACTTTGTAATACACTGAATACATATATAAAGGATATTCAAATCTTAAATTTTTTTAAAAATACTCCCATAAGATTTAAAGCACTATACAACATGTATAAGCAGATATCAGTGCAGCTAGTACTCACACCACACTGAAGGTAATACACATCAGTATGCTTATGACTCAATTTCAATATAATGCTACCCGATATACCCCAATTGATCACGAGCCACTTGTCCTAAGAACTTAAAATAATCAAATCGCAACACATCTGTAATAACCTTTCATTCATTCCTTGTCTCACATGAGAAAAGGTTGTGTCCCAGACACTTGCCAATTCACTAACCCTATCATACCCCAGGTATGGACTTACTATCTCTTATAACACATGTACTTGTGCTCAAAAATTTCTCTGCATCAAATGCTCATATGCGCCAGCAATGCATTATGAATATTCACTTCTCTTCATCATGCATACTTTAACGGAAAATACACTTTCTACTTATTTTATTATACATAAATTACTTTATCTTTTCCTTTAAAATTATTGGTCTCAACTTTTATTCAAAAAATATATACTCAACGTTTAACAAGGGTGCATGCAAGCATTTTAACTTGTTATTAATTATGATAGCATTATTTTCTAATTTTATTAAATTAAATATTATAATTAATTTTATTATTATTGATTTTGTTTATTAAACCTATAATTACTTATTTTATTCATTCAAATTCGTATTATTAATCTAAGTATTATTATTATTATTATTACACAATTAGTTAATTTATTCCTAATAAAGTTTTCAACCCCAACACAATTATTCAAACTACACTATATTTAAATTGATTTTATGTAATATCTTTACCTTAATTATATCTTAACCCATGTGTGGCCCATATTCACATGACTTCTGCAAATATTAGTTTTTTTATTTATTCTCCACCACTTTCCAAAGTGTAAGAATTTATACTTATATGCATTAACCAAATGGCCACTTTGTTGCCACACTTGCCATTTTCAACTCTTTTATTTATTATTAATATATCTTATTCAGTACATGCATGCCACAAATTCTTGTGGGGTTAAAAATGTTCACCAACGGTCCTTTAGAAAAGTGATAGAAAATTTCAGGATTGGAAAGTATAGTTGTTCGTTCCTGTTCTTTTGGAAAATACTATTCTAAACATTATAACAGAGTAAAACAAAGTTAACTACCTTTTTTTCGTGCTTCTCTTCAAGGTTGCACACCTCAGATGGTCATTTGTGGTTAAGAAAAGAAAACAAACTATCCACAAGTTGTAGAATACTAATTCGCTAAGAGTACGAGTTTCAAATAAATAAGGAGTATTTCAAGGAGATCAAGAAAACTAGAAATAAGAAAAACCAAGAAGAATCACTCATGATTATGTTTATGATATTTTTGATTTAAAATAATTAACAAGCAATGTCCCAAGTATTCAGTAACCAAAAACCCATATTTCAATCAATTATATGAGCCAAGAAGAAGGAAAACACACGGGAATTTAAACAATAAGATTTAGAACACATAAACTAAGTAGAGGATTCAGAGAAATAAATTGAAATTGATCAAGAAGGGAGTGAGCGTAGGGTTCACTCAGCCTTTCAGTCCTCGGATCATTCAAAGTTTACTACAAACCCACAATTAATGTTTTAGTTAATTGTTTAAACTTATCAAGTTTACATTGCACTTGCTAATATATTAAACTTATTTCCATAGAAATTATGCAAACAATTTCATGAGTTTTATTGGTTTACAATCAGCTCAATTTAAAGGTAACATTCTGATGTTATAAAGCCAAAACAATAGAAATTTAACAACGCTTCATAGAGACAACACAACGAGAACTATCAATGCAAGCTGCAATTTTAAGAAAACAGAGCTAGGGGAGCTCCATTAAAAGAAAAAGAATGAAGCCAACATCAAGACCAAATTCTGTAGCAAACATGAATAAGAATCATAAGAAATGAACTTGACATAAAGCAAGGGGGTTACGTAGAATCACGCTTCAAACATAATAGAATTAATTCAAGTTTAGAAGAGTTCAAAATTTGGTCTAGTTAAAGAAGAAGGAAAGTTCACTCACAGATCAATCGTACAAAACCGCTTCTCCCTCTCGATCATCTTCTCTGCTCTACTTTTTTTTATCCATTAAGAAAGAAGATAACACAGTAGCAAAAAGGGAAGATAAGTTCTTCCTACCACCTCCAATTGTTCTTGACAGCTTCCAAATTATCTTTGGTTCTTAAACTAACAAAAAATAAATAAATAAACAAACTTCTTTGGTTTCTCATCTTTTACCTCCTTACTATTGTAACTCTCCTCTGTTCTTCCTCTTCTTCTTTTTTCCATCAACTCCAATTCCATGATAACTACCCTATGCTTATCACCTCCACACCTCAAGCCTACAAGAAATTGACACCTGCACCTTGTATCTCTCTTTTTTTTTCTTACTTCTTTGAACGTCTTCGGTGAAGAAGGCAGTAGTTAAGCCTAAAACCTTCTTCTCAGCTGTATTAATCTTAAATTCTTCTCCTAAAGACACTTTATCATTCTTTTTACAACTGAAGTCCCTTATTTCTAGTTGTGTTCCCGAGTAGATCCTCCCAAAACTCTTATTTCTTACAATTTTGTCCTAATTTAATATTTATATTGTAAAATAGAATCTAGTTTTTTTTTTTCATGGATGTGACAATTCTCCCCCACTAAAAAGAATTTAATCCTAAAAATTTGATGGGTATTTACCATAGAACCTTAACTAAATGAATCACTTTGTCATTCCTCAAAACTTCTTATAGCCAAAATCTTTTCTCAAAACTTTCATATCCTTACACGGTTTCATAACAATATATTTTTCACTAACAATAATCACTACCTAGATAAATCAAACTTTATTTTAAAGACATAAGTTAACACCTTTAATAATATTATAATTCTTTTTCTCTTTCTTTCTTATACCATCATCATCGATCACCATCACTAGTTAATATGCTCAAGCATAAGTCAACTTATATTATTTATTAACAACAATCACCACAAATTTTGCTTCTGTATCTCATGATAAATTAAATCTGCTTAACAACTTTGAGCTTACAGTTAAGCATTATTATTATCTTATCTTTGTCTTATTCTTATAATCACTTTTTTTCCTTAAAAGCCATTATCTTCAGTTATCATAACCAATAACATTTTCGTGCTTTTCTTCATGTTATTACATAATTTATCAGATTTTCATTTATTCCCCAAAATGATCATGTTTCTATACATCATGGCACATTTCATATTTATTCTTACAACTATGCTTACATCCATTGGTCGTCCAAATCCTATAATAGAATTTCAATATGCATCCCATGTTCTAGTTTGCTAGATTCTTAACTTACTATCTAATAACCACAAAGATTTTGATTACCCATCAAACCTATACACATTATTTATCATTATAAATGTCAACAACAAAATATCACATACTATTTGAATTCCGTTCTTACGTACTTCTTCAATTCATCATCAATCTTAAGTCTATTCAGAGATTCATCTGTCACACTTTCACTATGTTACTTTAATGTACTCCTTTATTTATACATTAAGCTTAATACTCTCAATGTAACTAGCAAGGCTTAATTGATGCAATCTCAACTTGAACTCGAGGCTTTCACTTAATCTCCAAAAATATGTACTTATTTCTTATAATTTCAATAATTAAATTCTTGAGGTAACTCTTCATATAACGACACTTTTAGTTTTCTTAAGCTGAAGCAACTCCAATTGAAATTGAAATTTTCAATTCTATTTTCTTACTCCACATTTACTTATACAACCACTATCTTGTTGTATTCACACCTCATATAATTTATGAATTATTCATATAATATCATATAACAATCCTTCTTACTTGCTAAAGTCAGACGATTCACATTTACCCACAATGTTAGTGTTAAATCATTATAGAGTGGCACTCAATAATATCTTTAAATCTCTTTAATATATTTGACTTGATTATCATAAATTTCCATATTAATTTTTAAGATCAAACCAAATATAGTTTATATGAATAAGCTCATATCACTATAATTATCTTAACTGTAAGAAAATTCATTAAATTAATTAACCATACCTTTGTTTACATTTGACGATTTAGCCTCATCTTGTTCCATCATTGCAGATATTCTAGCTCATGATTCATTTCTAATGAAATTATCATATTCCCTTGGCCCATTTCGTGAGCCCTTAGCCCTTTCATTGGCTTCACCTTTGCTAGCAACGGTTGTTGCATTCCGGGGTGCATATAATCCTTTTTCAAACTATTCTTCTTGCACTAATTGCAAACATTCATGTTTATAATGTCCTAATCTATTGCATCGAAAACACCTAGCATTGATAATCTCTTACGTGATTAACTTTACAACTATTACACCATGACATAAAAACTTTTCTTAAATGCACAAGAGTTGCCCTTGGCTGTTGCCTTGGCGGAGCCATCGGCTGCCTCATTGATGCTTGACTTCCCTAATTTTGACTACTGCCTCCATTCCTATTTTTGCCTTTAGAATATGGGTGGAATCGTAACCTTTTATTCTTTTTTTTTCTTCCAAGATGGTCGTTGGGATTCAGATTGAGCAATAGCCCTAGATTTTATAGTTTGTTCTAATTCTTGCTCTAATTTTTCTTGCTCCATTAATTTTTCCACCCAACCTCTAAATGTAGCACCAATGTATAAATTCAATTTACTACTCAAGATCCTATGTAATCCATCTGTAAATTTTTCACTGTTTTTTCTTTAATAGGATACATATCTTTGGCATATCGATATAAATCCTTAAATTTGTCCACATATTCTCTTACAGTCATTGATCCCTGAACTAAGGATATAAAGGATGCTACTTTTTCCTTTTTGTAGCTCTCTACCAAGTATTCCCTATGAAATTCTTCTTTAAATATTTGCTATGATAGAACCTCACCATACAGATTTCTTATTCTAGTTAACCAATCATCCGCTTTATCGATTAATAACCCATATACACTGCTTATCCTTTCTTCCTTCGAGAGTTGGAATGTGTCAAAGGCTTTCTTAGTAATCTTTATCCACCTATCTGCTTGACCAGGATCTAAAGTACAGCAAAACTTATATGCTCTGCACTTTTTAGCATGCATAACTACATCTCCAGGCCTTTTATGCTTTTTAGTTTCAAATAGTAATGTTGTCATTATGCGTGCTAACACAATAGCTTCTACTTGTACAATAGGTTGCACCAAAGGATTTACCACATTTTCCAGATCCAGTGGCGGTTGATAGTTTTGTGCTCTCCTTGGAACATTTCCTATGTTTGGCACTGCTACTCTAGATCTTAAGCTTTCATGCTCCCTCTTAACTTGCTCACCTTGTGATTGTATTCGCTTCCCACTAGAGCTCTCAGCCCAAGAAATCATATCATTTCTACCGCCTTGGGAACCATAACCTCTACCTCGACCTCAACCGTTACCTCTTCCTCTATCTTGATTACTTAGTCCCCCTTTTCTAATCTTTGCCATTTCACAAAATAAAATCAAATTCCTTAATAAACTTCATTATTGTTTATAATTCATCTGCTAAATATGCTAACTTCTACAAAATTCCAATATTCTGCCATGAAGACATTAATTGATTAACTTATTCCACACTATTATTATTATACCATCACTCACTTAAACTAAAGATCAAGTTCAAGCTCACTTACACATTTCATTTTCTTATCCAGCCTTTCTCGACTCTACACTTTCTTGAGTGTAAATAAATCTCCTGAGGACAATTATATAAATTCTTATATAATATTGTTTAATTAGTTAATTTATGGTTTGATCTCCAAAATTATTGTAATCGAACTCTTATCTCATAAAATAGAATAAATCACTTTATTTTACTATTTAATATAAATTCCATCCATCATAAAAAAATTCCAATAAATTCATTAACACCTACAATTTCCATCAACTAAATTCAAATCTCCAATCCTTAAATTTCATCATAACTCACAATTTCTATTCTCATATGATATTCCTATATATTATCTTTACATCATGGCTTGCACCTTAACCCCCTTTTTTTCCACATATATCATCCTTGTATCACAAGATGGAATAAAAACATATATGACTTCATTAATTATAAACTCCATATCTTAAGCACACAATTTTGATAGACTCGTTATCATCTACAAATTTTATAGATCTATGAACCAAGACTTCTACCTATGGTTCTACTTTGGCATTTTACTTTGCCACCTTTAGTTCTTGTCATCATTCTGAAATCCAAAATCAAATCACATCAGTGATCCGTATCATAAAAATTTTAGTTCAACTATATCCTCCAATTTAATAACTCTTAGTTCCTATAGAATCCATCAAGCCAAATTTCAAAATCTAAACTTTCAAACTTAATGTCTGATTCCAAGAAACGTGACACCCATTTCTACCAGCACTCTCATTAGATGGGTATGATCCTGACCCACCTAACTCGAGCACCGATGTGAACGAGCATCACTTCTAATTAAATTTAACCATTCATAAATATTTATCTAACTAACATTGTAATCATACATAACTTAGCTACACCTTCAAAACAAACGGCTCCCTTAACAAGTTAAGTACATAACTGTCCAAAATACTTATTATCTAAATTCTATTCCAAATGACATATATATAAAAATAAAATTACATGACTTCATGATCAACTTGTGATTCCCATTCACTTCATCTTCACAAATTAGCTAGATAAAACTTAGCCTCCTGTGTTAACCTCTTCTCTAAAGTTATTCGCTGCACCTCAGGCAAAAATTGGTATGAATACCCACAAAAAGCTAATTACTCTAAAAAATAATAAAAAGGAGAGTAATGAGTATTTTAACAAGAAAATACTCAGTGAGTGAACATAATAGTAGTAAAAGGATAATATCACTAAAATATTTAGGCAAACTAATCAAGAAAATTTACTCAAAAAGAGAAGGAACACTACACAATAACTCAAATCAAAATGAGCACCATAAATAATTATTTTGTTATTAAATTGCCTTAATTTGTATTCACTGTAAACTTTTATAAATATAATTATAGATAACTCATTTATAGCTTACAAGTATTCTTTTGTAGTTTTGGCGTAATAAAATTTCCCTTATAATTCAGTCATACATGCACAAGTTGCTTCTCAAGCTCATCCTCACTCCCCAACAATAGATAATCATTTAATGTTTAACATAATATTTGATTAAGCTTGATAGCATATAAAATGCATAATAAAATTTTCCATACAATCTACTTACAGCTATGCAATTTTCTTTCTCGAGCTCAAGCTCATCTTTCAACAATAGTTAATATTTTAATTGTTAAAATGATATTTGATTGAACTTTATAATTAATTGAATACATATAGAAAGGATTCCCAATCCAGTTCAATTCTTAAAATTTTTTTAAAATTTTTTTATAATATTTAGAGCACTATACAACATGTATAAGTAGATATCAATGCGGCTAGTACTCACACCACATTGAAGGCAATGCACGTCAGTATGCATACAACTTAATTTCAATATAATGTTGCCTGATATACCCCAAAGGATCACGAGCCACTACACCCAAAGACTTAAAATAATCAAATAACAACACGGTCGTAACAACATTCCATTCATTCTTTGTCTCATATGATAAAAGATTGTGTCCTAGACACTTGCCAATTCACTGACCCTACCATACCCCAGGTATGGACTTACTATCTCTTATAACCCATATACTTGTGCTCAAAAATTTCTTTGCATCAAATGCTCATATGAGTCAACAATTCATTATGAATATTCACTTCTCTTCATCATGTATACTTTTACGGAAAATACACTTCCTACTTATTTTATTATACATAAATTACATTATTTCGTCCTTTAAAATTATTGGTCTCAACTTTTATTCAAAAAAAATAAACTCAATGCTTAACAAGGGTGCATGCAAGCATTTTAATTTTTTTATTAATTATCATAGCATTATTTTTTAATATTATTAAATTAAATATTATAATTAATTTTATTATTATTGTTTTTGTTTATTAAACCTTTAATAACTTATTTTATTGATTCAAATTCTTATTATTAATCTAAGTACTATTATTATTATTATTATTATTATTATTATTATTACACAATTAGCTAATTCGTTCCTAATAAAGTTTTCAACCCCAACACAATTATTCAAACTACACTATATTTAAATTAGTTTTATGTAATATATTTACCTTAATTATATCTTAACCCATGTGTGGTCCATATTCACATGACTTCTACAAATATTAGTTTTTGTTATTTATTCTCCACCACTTTCCAAAGTGTAAGGATTTACACACACATATATTTATATATATATTCGTTAACCAAATGGCAACTTTGTTGCCACACTTGCCATTATCAACTCTTTTATTTGTTATTAATATATCTTATTCAGTACATGCATACCACAAATTCTTGTGGGGTTAAAAATGTTCACCAAAGGTCCTTTAGAAAACTGGCATAGAAAATTTCAGGATTGGAAAGTATAGTTGTATGTTCCTGTTCTTTGGATAATATCGTTCTAAACATTATAACAGAGTAACTTGTTGCACATATCAGATGGTCATTTGTAGTTACGAAAAGAAAAGAAAATATCCACACAAGTTGTAGAATACTAATTCACCAACATTATGAGTTTCAAATAAATAAGGAGTATTTCAAGGAGATCAAGAAAACTAAAAATAAGAAAAACGAAGAAGAATCACTCATGATTTTATTTATGATAGTTTGGATTTAAAATAATTAACAAGCAATGTCCCAAGTATGCAATAACCAAAAACCTATATTTCAATCAATTATATGAGCTAAGAAGAAGGAAAACACATGGGAATTTAAATAATAAGATTTCAAAACACATAAACCAAGTAGAGGATCCAGAGAAACAAATTGAAATTGATCAAGAAGGGAGTTAACACAGGGTTCACTCAACCTTTCAGTCCTTGGATCATTCAAAGTTTACTATAAACCCACAATTACTGTTTTAGTTAATTGTTTGAACTTATCAAGTTTACATTGCACTTGCTAATATATTAAACTTATTTCCATAGAAATTACACAAACAATTTCATGAGTTTTATTGGTTTACAATCATCTCAATTTAAAGGTAATGTTCTGATGTCATAAAGCCACAAACGACAGAAACTTAAGAACGCTTCATAGAGACAACACAATGAGAACTATCCATGCAAGCTATAATTTTAAGAAAATAGAGCTAGGGGAGCTCTATTAAAAGAAAAAAAATGAAGCCAACATCAAGACCAAATTCTGTAGCAAATATGAACAAGAACCATAAGAAATAAACTTGACATAAAGCAGGGAGGATACATAGAATCACACTTGAAACTGAACAGAATTAATTCCGATTTAGAAGAGTTCAAATTTTTTTCTAGTTAAAGAAGAAGGAAAGTTCACTCATAGATCAATAGCACAAAACTGCTTCTCCCTCTCGATCTTCTTCTGTGCTCTACTTTTTTTTATCCATTAAGAATGAAGATAACAGAGCAGCAAAAAGGGAAGATAAGTTCTTCCTACCACCTCTAATTATTCTTGACAGCTTCCAAATTATCTTTGGTTCTTAAACTAACAAAAACAACAAGCTTCTATGGTTTCTCAACTTCTACCTCCTCACCGTCATAACTCTCCTCTGTTCTTCCTCTTTTTTTTTCTCTATCAGCTCTAATTCCTTGATAACTACCCTATGTGATGTGGTCCAAGAACAAGCTTTGGAGTTCTTAGACAAATTGGATAGGCTGTGGCAGTTTCATAATTAATGCGAAGTTCCGAGTGTCCGATTTGAGTGATTTCGGTGGCTAATTTGGGTGGAATTAGGCCACTGATTCAAAGTCACAACAATTTCTTGTGATGCCCTATGGATTTTGGCCAAATTCCACCGTTTGGGCCTTCAAATCGCTGTTTTTCTATTTTAGCAATTTTTCCTCTTTTATTTAGGAGTTTATTTAGGGTTTATTTTAGGTATATAAGCTTATTTTTCACCTTGTTTGGACG
>CATIWM010068377.1:0-51769 GCA_949671775.1 Mallotus repandus
AAAGAAATTGTTAATGAAAGTTTGACCCAAAACAAGAAAGTAAAACCATAAATAAATAAATAAATAAAAACAACAAATTAAACTTCCAATCGAAAATTAATTTTTCCGATTGGAAATAAAAAGATTAATAGTTAAACAAAATTAAAATCAAATAATAAATAAAAAGAAAGGAGTAGAAGAAGATGAGAATGGATGTAGTCTTGATTGCTCCTCAGAGTTGATTTGATTCACCGTCTAGAAATAGGATTTGTAGATTTGATTTTCTTGATCTCAGGCTTACTGCGTTTCTTAGAACTCTATTTTTTTTTTGGAAAAGAATGTAAAGAGTAAAGGGAAGATTTTTTTGTTTCTGCGTCCAAAGCCCTTTTTTTTAGAAAAGAAAAGCCTCCCTTCAATAAAAAATACAAAGAGTTTTTACAAACTCTTATTTGAATCACATGAGATAAAGGTTTATTTATTTATCATTATTTCTTTTTAAATTAATCTAAAAAACAACCTAATAATACATGATTATCAGAATAAAAATAAATTATCTTTTTTTTTTCAAAATATTCTTCCACCAATCAAAATTCCCGAAAAAATAAAAAATCAAAATCACTGCGATCAGTGCTGAACAATTCCGACTGGAATTGTGTATTTTCGGTCGGAAATGTGTAATTCCGATCGGAATTATGTATTTCCGATCGGGAATACATAATTTTGATCAGTGACATATATATATTTTTTGACTTTTAATTATGAAGTGACCCTTGAAAGAATTAAAAGTTTTACAATTGGGTCCTTAAAAAAATGTTACAATTGAGTCCTAAAAAAATGCAATTAAGCCTTGAGATCCGAAATTCAAATACTAGAGACCTATTTACAACAAATTTTCATCATTGGAGTCCTCTGTCGCATCCACAGTCGACTATCCCGAAATTGGGTGCTTACAATGTGCTTATATGTATATGAAAGCTAACCTTTGTTTTATAGGATTATTAGAATAGATAGAATAGGAATGTTTCAAGGCAATGTAATACTTAACCCCAATTTCCTTTTTTATTTTAATTTTGGATGTATTTAATAGAATAGGCTCTCCATGGGTTGTAATCTTCAATTCCTTTTCCCGTTTTTATGTTGCTTATTTGTGTGTTTATTTCCACTTATTATTTCTTGCATGCTTGTGTGCTACATGCTACGTGCTATATGCTTAGTTGCTTATTTATTTATTCGCTTTGTAATGTATGTTCATCAATTCAATTATCCTCGTGCTTTCATTTCCAATTAAAACTGACCAATGCTTGAGTGTGGTAAATGCATCATAAAACTGAAACTAGGGTGAAGTAGTGAATAAATGAGCATGGTGTATAATAAGAAATAGGATAAGTAACTCTTACCCCCCAAACCCGGATTCTCTGGTTAGGAAAGTAGATTTTTAATTCACTTTCTCCTAATACAAGTCGGGTGGCGACTTTAATCTACAAAGCCTATTCAGATAGACCCTCCCACAACAATAACAAACAAAAAATCGGCAGATAGTCGCCATTAGCCTGTCATTCTGACGACTATAAGTCTAAATCTAAATTAACCTAAATGGGCCTAAAATTCATTTTAAAGTTAATTTAACCTAAATCAATTTTAATGGGCCTATTTTATGAGTTAATTATAAAGAGGAAAATGAGCCCAAAACGATATGGAAAAGAAAATAAAAACTCAAACAATCACAAATAAAAAAAAACCTATTTTAATATGTTCCTAACCTAATTCATTTATAGAAAAACCTAAATTAAACTACAACCACCATTGATTTTAATAAAACTTTACCAATTGAACCTAATTTACTAATTGATTTTAATAAAGTAGAAAAATAAATGTTTTAATATTATCCCACTATCGGGGCTACTACAAATCCTATATAAAATAAAAATAATTTTACAGCCTAAAACCAAAATAAATACACAATATAACTACCAATAAAATACAGAAACAAATAAATACGCAAAACTTAAAAAATCTACGTGAAATCTAACGGTTTGGAATCATGGCTTTTTAGTAAGCCTTCATGGATTTTCATTTAACTCAATCACAGGTTGCTCCATAAGCTCAGTTTACTCCCACCATTATTAACATTAAAAAAACACAGAAAAGAAACAAAAGCAAAAAAATTAGAATAATAATAATAATAAAGAGATGAAAATTAAAAAATTAAAAAAAGAAAAGTTAGTAGGGATGAATGAAGTGAATGTTGTATGATTACTCCTCAGAGTAGCTTTCTTCACTGTATTTTTCGGAATAGAGTCTACAGAATGATCCTTTTAAATCTCAGGTATAATTATATTTTTTAAGAAACCAAAAGAACTTCATTTAAATGAACTTTAGAATGTAAAAGAAGAACGCGATAAATGATTTTTTTTGAAACCCCTCTATGTGCTAAAAAAACTCTATTTTTCTCTTAAACATGTAGGCTTTTATCAAAATAATGACCAATCTCTTGTGATTATCAAAATCACAGGAGATAAACTGTTAAAATTATCTTTTAAAAAAAGGTGATAATGTGTAATTATCACCATATTTATCCAACAAAAAGAATATTTTTCTCTTTTTTTTAACCAATAAAAAACTGATAAAATATATTTTCAAAAAATTTAAAAAATTTTAAATTAGGAATGAAGCCTATTGGAGGTGTGCACTTCTGACTGAAATTGTGTATTTTCGACCAGAAATACATAATTCTTATCAGAATTATGCATTTCTGATAAAAAAAATGTGGAATTCCATATTTCTGATTGAAAATGTATAATTCCGATCGAAATTACATATTTTCGATTGAAAATATGTAATTCTGATCGGAATTACATAATTTCGTTACAAAATTTTGCATTTTGACCATCCCTTTTCAATTTTCTTTTATTTACAAATTGACCTACAAAAGAAAATAAAAACGTTATAATTAAGTCCTTAAAGAGTTGCACTTAAGCCTGAGATTGAAAAATCAAAATCTAAAGACCTATTTGTAACAAATTATCATTATTGAATCCTTTATCACATCCACACTCGACTTATCCCAAAATTGGGTGCTTACAAAGCCAAAATGGATTTCATGTATGCATACCAAGTCTGGACACTTGTTAATCCACCTGAAGGTATTGTATCTATAAGTTGTAAATGGGTCTTCAAGAGGAAATATTGGTGTAGATTGAAAGGTTGATATATATAAAGCAAAGCATGTAGTAAAAGGGTTTTGCCAAAGGCAAGGGGCTGACTATGAGCAAACCTTCTCATCGGTAGCCATGCTTAAATCCATTCGAATACTTCTCACCACATCTGCACACTATGATCATGATATTTGGCAAATTGATGTCAAAAATACTTTTCTTAACGGTTATGTTGAGGAAGAGATTTATATAGAACATCTGAAAGGTTTTGAATCAAAGCAAGGTTCCAAAGTGTAAAAGTTTAATAGATATATTTATGGTGTAAAGCAAGCTTCAAGGAGTTGGAATCATCATTTCTATAAAGTCGTTTGATTTTTTGGTTTTATAAAAAATGAAAATAAGCCTTGTGTGTATAAGAAAGTTAGTGGGAGCCAACACTCACTTTCCTAATCTTATATGTTGATATATTTTATGAATCGAGAATGATGTTGGCATGCTTACAAATGTAAAACTATGGTTATGTAAACCTTTCTCCATAAAAGACTTAGGGGAAGCTACCTATATTCTTGGCATTCTCATCTATAGAAATAGATCGAGAAGAATGATAGGTTTATCCTAAAGTCTTTATTTAGAAAAAGTGATGAAGAGGTTCAACATGCTTAATTCTAAGAGAGGATTGTTACCATTTAGGCATGGTATCCATTTATCTAAGGGTATGTCACCTAAAACACAGGGCCAAAGTTCCTTATGCTTCAGCTATAGGTAGCTTGATATATGTTATGTTGTGTACTAAGCCTAATATTGCCTATGTTGTTAGTGTGACTAATAGGTTTCTATCCAATCTAGGTTTAGAACAATTTATAGGTTTTAAGGAAATCTTTAAGTACAGGAGGTGATCTACAAATAAATGGTTTCACAGATTCTAATTTTCAGTCATATATGGATGATAAAAAGTCTATCTTTAGGTTTGTTTTCATTTGTAATAGAGGTGTAGTGAGCTGGAAGAGTTCCAAGTAAAGTGTCACTGCTGATTCCACTAAAGAAGCTAAGTATATAGTTGCATCTGATGTTGCTAAAGAAGCTGTTCGGATTAAAAAGTTCATTACCAAACTTGGAGTTATTCCTTCTATTGACTCCTTGATTCCTCTCTATTATGACAATAATGGATCCATTGCTTTGGCAAAGGAACCGAGGTCTCACCAAAAGTCTAAACGCATAGAAAGACATTTTCATATTATCAAGGAACTTATTGGAAAAGGCAATACCGTCGTGAAAAAGATATCTTTAACTGATAATGTTGTTGATCCACTTACTAAAGTACTAACACAACTTCAACTAGATTGACATTTTGAGAAGATGGATCTAAGATACTATAGTGATTGGCTCTAGTGTAAGTGGGAGATTGTTAGTATAGGTGGTATGCCCTAGAGGCCAATCATATATTTTGACATTGTAAATTTTCCCAAATGGTAATAAAATAATATTATATTATTTAAAGTGTTTATTTAATTGAATATTTATCCATTAACATCTTGTTAAATAAATTTATTATTAGGAGTTGAAAATATGAGCAACAAATTTATTTAGTCATAGTCAAAAATTAATATTCGGGTAATAATAATTAGATTATCACCTCTGTCAATTTTTCTTGACTAGTTTATGGTACTAACAGTGGGAGATAGTGAGTCTCATGCTACTTGATATGAGATATTAGAATAAACATGTGGGTACTCATATGATGGGTGGGTCGAATAGTGACATTAGATTTGTGATCGTATGGATATTCAATTATAGTTAGTGATCATAATCTAGGTCATAATGGTGCATATAGTTCTTTGAACTGAGCTAACATGGTCATCCATATATAAGCGATTTAGGTTTATTACTGTTTATATATTGTGTTAATCATATAAGGGTATATGGTGTGTAATGGCTCTAGTCGGTTAAATGTAAGGATGAGTGTTCAGCCAAGATGGGATTCATTACTTGGAGTGAACTGCGATAGGATCCTATGCTATCTAAGTATTTTCTTGATGAATAAGTTCCTGGCTAGGATAAATATGACACTGTTTGAAAGAGATTCAGTGCTAGAAAAGTATTTCTAGTATTTGCTATGTTTTATCAAGAATTAGAACTTGAGATGAGCCCATATGATATAGCTATTAGAGTTTGACTAAACCATGACTCTAGGCTATATCAAGATCTTCTAATAAAGGGATTTTAGTGCACAATGATTATGACCAAAGGGTTTGTGTGAATCAATATATGCATTCATTTCTAATTTGGTAGTTGTGATATTTATGATAGGGATCACTCACAACTTATAAGAACTAAATGTGTATAATTGGGATTTTCACATTTAGATTTTAAAGGAGTTTTAAATAATATTAAGTGTTGATATTATTTTCTCATTGCCAAATAGACATGAACCTAGTAAGTCACACCTAAAAGAAGTTTACTAAATTACCATCAATATTAATCTAATTACTGATTAAAATATTTAATAAATTAATTAAGATAAATGGAATTAGATTTATTCTTTAAGCAATGATTCTAGCATATCATGAAATCTAATTCAAGTAATGGTTTAATTATTAATTTATACTTAATTAATATGAGATATTAATTAAAGTATTAAATTAATAATATATTTGTTGTTTCTATTTGGACTTGGATTAATGGCCTAAGTAGTTTGGGCCTAGGCCCAAAAGAATTTTTTACCAAAGATTAATATAAAATATTAAGAAAGCCCATGAACATAATATAGGCCCATTTGTTTGATGGATTGGGCTTGGGCCAAATGGACCCAATTACCAAGTCCAAGTCCATAAAAGTGATGTAGAAAATTTTGGCATATTAGGCAAATTAAATCTTTAATGTGTAAACATTTGACTTTGTCAATTAAAGATTAGTTATATGTAGTTATCACATTGATAAATGTGAGAGGATGAATGTAGACATTATACAGGAGATGTATTTTCCACAAACTTCTTTATATTCTAATGAGTTACTTATAAAAATTGTGTACTTATTATATCAAGTTGCATGCTTGTGATGTAATGGGTGATGCCATGAGGTGCTTGCTTTCTCTATATATACAACTTAAAAAAATTTCTATGTTTTTAATGGTTAGGCAAATCAAATATAGAAATAACATCTACATAATACAAACCTTAAGTATTCTTTAAAGGATTAAGTTAGTGCAAGATTCGTGAGGGTTAATTGAGAGGACACTTACAACTAATCAAATTAAAATAAGAAGGTGATTTAGTGGAGCTTTGGCATTTCAAGCTCGAGGCCTTTCATTTGCAAGGCTAGAGCATTTGATTCAAGTGTTGAACCTCAAGCACCTAAAGCTTGTAGATCTTAAATATCGTGGTCTTCATCATACTATGAGTTTGTAAGTTTTCTTAAACTTAAAGTTTCCTAGGTTGATGATTATATATGTTATTTTGCAATTTAGCTATGTGTAACATGCAAAATGGATCATTGGGAATGGAATTCTTCATGTCATAAAGGGTTATGTAAGTAAAATTTTTGAAATTTTACCCTACTCAGACTTGTGCTCACCAAACATGTTTCTAATGTCTAAATTACATAACTGATTCCATCATGAGTGACTTAAAAAATTTCCCATTTTTCTTGCAGACAATGTCTTTACCGAAGGTGCTTCATTCCATTTATAAGACAAGGTCAATTGTTTAGTCTCGAAAGGATGTGAGACTTTCGTGTTTGTGGAGTCAACACTTAATTTCTCGGGAAAAGATAAGGGACAATATCGGGTCACTCAACGAGCATCATCCCCAAAAGAGATTCAAGGTTCATAAGGTTGTATCTACTTTTGGCTATTTCTCACTATACAATATTCATCATATGGCTACCATATCACCCTAGTTTTTGAATGATAGTTTATATATACATGCACGCACAAGATATAATGAATAGAAAATAAAAGAAATTAATTATGATTATTTATATCACTTTCCTAGTAAATATATTTGAAAGAGAAAAAGTACAAAAAAGTAAATCTAATCCTAGATCTAATAAGCACCTGCAAAACAAAGGTTTAGCACAAATATGTGCACTTTATCCACTCATCCAAACAAATAGCAAGTAAGTAGAAAATATTCACTCAATCAAAAGAGCTAATATAGGCATTTAACCAAGTGCATTTGCAGGAAATGTGATTCTAAATGACAGGAAAATGAAAAAATATTAAATTAATGTAAATAGTTAGAATTTAAGATGTTCATCATCATGGGACCCACAAATAGTATTTTTAATCTCGAAAAGATATGATTTTATGCAATTGATGCAAATTTATAAATGTGATACAGAGTAGAGTCCGACTCTTGTCGACTTTGTACTAAAAGTGATAATAATTACGAAGTTGATAAAAAAAAAAGAACAAATTCTATACAATCATTATCGTTGCAATACAAAATTGAGAATAATGAAAATTCTATATAGAAATGATGTGGAAATGATAAGAGCATTGATTTTTATGTTGGAACCTGAAATAATGTAGTTTTTATGTAGAAATATCAAAATTGTGATTTTAGCATCAATGATGTGATTTTTGAACATGAAAAATGACATTTTTATAATAATATGACAAAAATGTAATTATCATGCAGAAATAATGACTTTTAACTCGGAAATGATTTTTTGTGTTTAAAAATATAAACTTTATATGAAAAATATGATTTTTCGCATAAAATGCAAGAATTAACTTTTTGAATTTAAAAGTGAAAACTTTGCATGGAAAATATGATTTTTCATACAAAAATACAAACTTTATGCAATAATATGATAAAAATGCACAATTTATGTGATGCAACCAAGCTAAGCAATGCCACAAAACCAAGTGATCCATTGCATTATGATAGACCAATGACAAGATCAAGGACAAAGAAGTTCAAACAAGCATTGAATTCATTTCTCTTTAACATTACAAGCAAGTTGGTGGATTCAACCACAAGTACAAGCTTAGAGCCATATAATGAAGAATTTAAGCTAATTAATTTAATTTCCTATTCTAAAATTAAATAGCTTGAGTTGGATGAATTTTTAAGTTGTTTTTCTATTTTGGAGTCAATAAGGAAGATTCAAGAAGATTGTAGAAGATGTGAGAAGATTCAAAAAGATTCTAGAAGATGTGAAAAGATTCAAGATATTCCAAGTCTAAGTCAATAAGTGTAGGTGGTAGGGTTCAGTATGCGCCCAAGTATTTGGCAGCCACAACACTGTGTGGGCTCTGGACCCACTAAGAAATACAATATGGGCTTTAAGCCTATATCAGAGATGGGGTCATCACCCAGATAAGATCCAGGACACACTTTTATAGCAACTGGATCCCATGGAGGGCCCCCAACAGCCATCATCAAAGATTGGGCTTGAAAACTAGGTATGGGCTTTGAATGCCCACCCAACCTGGCTGTTGGCCTCCATTTGTATTTTCTATTTTATTACCTTTAATTATTATATTATTTCTTTGTTAACATGTGAAATTGCATTTGCCCTCGAATAAAGTCCAATTTTACATTTAGGCCAAAATTTGCACATTAGTCCAATTTCATGCTCATTAGCTCCAAATAATAACAGCAAAAATAAATAACATAAGAAAAATAGACAAAATAAGAGAATAAAGAAAAATGTGCATGCAAAAGAAATGGAGGGAGGAGAAAAGATTACAACCTTAATCATGCAAATAAATAACATAAAGAAAATAAATTAAATTAAAAATAAACATGCAAAGAAATGAGGGAAGGAGAAAAGATTACAACCCTTTAAACACACAAAATGATAAAATAAATAAAATAACTAAATAATCTTCTAAAATTGGGGTAATAATTTGGTGATTAACAATCAACTTAATCCATTCCTGAAAAATTAAAATTATTAACTTCCCATAAATAATAATAAAGACTACAAAAAGAAAATCATAAAGTTCATTTCATGAAAATAAAATAAAACACAAATAAAGATAATTAAGCAAATAAAACATCAAGATAATAACATGAAAGAAATAAAGATGCAGAAATATAGAAATACACAAATTACACACACAAAATATAAAAATCAAAATTTACATAAATATAAATCTAACAGTTAAAGAACCAAATTAAAATATTAAAGCATGCATACTTTAAATTTAATAGGAAATCATAACTGAATGAGTTTAAAAATATAGAAATGGATTCACACGGAAAATTTATAAATAAAAATTCAATAACTAACAATTTAAATGATATACAAAAAATAAAAGAACATAACAAAAAAGATGAGATGTAGCGACGCCTCTTCGTTGAGGCGTCGCCTTAAGCTATTAAGACGATATTAAATCACCTTAGTCTAAAGAGGCGACGCCCCTTTAATGAAACGTTGCTTGAACCATAGGCATAGAGGTAAACCTGTTCAATTTCTTTTCTTTTTAATTAAACAATAGTAGGATTAAATAATTATTAACTTACAATTTTATTCAAGAATTTACGAAATCATGTTTGGAATGCAAAGAAATAAACATACAATAAATTAAGAGGTAGACAAAGGAATAAACAAAGAATTTATCTAAGTCATAAGATCAATCATCAAAATCAGATATTCGTACTGTTTTGGACGAGTTTGATGCTCCTAACTATGGCCCTCACAGACAAATTTTAACTGCAGTACTGTCAGAATGCAAGAGCTTCCCTTATTAACTTGAAAAATGGACCTTTAACCCTTCTTCCTTAATCCCTTTCCTTCCTTAATTTCTCTCCTTTCTACTCTCAGAAAAAACTCTGCTTTTCTCTTTATTTTTAGCTCTAACCCCCAAGAATTGCCAAAAGATCCCCCTTTTCTCTTTCTTCCCCCTCTTTAAATCCCTTAAACTCTTATTTACTCTCATTCAATCATTTCCACCCCTTCCCCTTTTGTCACAAGCGTCCTTCATTACTCTTGGAGGATGTGGGATGTACAGAGATAGTAATTAGAGCATTTCAAGAGACATAAATGCTCCATTTGAAAAAATCATACAAGTGATCTGGCGGCGCCTCGGTCAAGCGTCACCATTTTGGCCTTGGACTAAGGCTATTTTCTTTTTAGGCCTCATAACTCCCTTGGTCTTCCTAGGCTTCTTGGGTTCTATTTTAATGCTATGGTTCATTTCCAAGGGAATTTGGGCTACCGGTCCATTCTCAATAGGATTTAGGGCTATGTCTTACATTCAGTACTATTATTATCTCATTACTAGGCTTTCGTTATGGGCCGATCAAACCGGGTGTCCACAATAAGTCAACAAGTCAAAGTCAAAGAGTCAACAAGTCAAGAGTCAAGGGTCAACATTCTTAGTTTTCATTTTACTTAGTTGTAATGAGTTTTCATGAGTTGGCAATTTGACTTTTCAATGATGTGTTGTCATTGTTTAACCTAATTTTCAAAGGAATCCTTTTTAGTTAAGGATTTTCCTTTATAGGTATCTTTGGAAATAAGATAGAAAACCTTTTCCGTCAAGGATTAGGGTGTTTACATGCCTATATAAAGGTTATCCTTATATAAAATGAATTTGGTGAATTTTGATTAATTAAGTGAGGTTTTTTTCTTTAACATTGTTCTCTTGAAACTTTACAAGTTTACTTGAATTGCTTCACTTCTACCTTTCATTACAATTGCTAGGTTAAATTAAACTTAGAATTGTGTGATTGTTCATCTTTTAATAACTAAGTATCTTGCTTCAATTTAATAAGCAAGGGGTTTAGTTCCATCAACACAACCTTTTCTTGATGATGTTGGGCTAAGATTTCAAAGTTGGATGCGCATTCTATCTCTGTTATACGTAGGGTTCATATCAGTTTTGCATCAGAGCCAAACTTCTAGGTTTGGTTAATAATCCTTTTAATTTTCATGTACTATCTGTTCTTCTTCTTATCAATTCTTCTTAGATTCAAAAAAAATGAGAATCAAATAAAAAAATGAAATGTTGTGTTTTATTCAAAAGGGTTCAAAATCTATCAAAAGACCTTAATTGATTTAATTTGTTCAATTTTCGCATTTATTTAAAAAAAATGGTTTTAATTCAGAATTGTGTTATTGGTGGTGTTTATGGGATTAGAAATCAGATTTAGTTTCTTTTGATAAATTTTTATGTATATGTTTTTTTTGCTTCTAAAATTGGGATTAGTTCTTGATTTTAAGTGAAGTTTTGTTCACTTGCTTATTTTCTTGTTTATTTGATTTGTGAATAGTCACCTTCAATTTTAAGTATAATTTGATTTTTGTGATTGTGGTGTTGGGTTGAAACTCTTGCAAAATTTTCATTAGTTTTATTAGAACTGAGATTTGGGGAATTTAAGTGGTAAAAGGTGAGTGGTGAGCTCATAAAAGGGTAAAAGCCGTATTGAGTGAAAAATGAGCGTAAGTGCCATTTAAATTGAGTGAAACACATAAGGGAGTGTTTTATGAGATTTTTGTTCTACTAACGATTTCTTATAAGAAAAATTAAAGCAATGACTCAAAAAAGTGAAGGAATGCCCTATCATAAGTTATGTATGAAGCCATGAACCAAATATTCGAAAGAATAAAGTTAGACTTGGTAACTCAAATTAGAGACTTGGTGGACTGAATTGAGAAGATGGATTTAAATTATTATAGAGATGCTAGTACAACCAATACTAGAAACCGTGGGAGACATGAACAAGAGGATGATGAACATGTTAGTATAGATGGTATGCCCTAAAGGCCAATCACATATTTTGACATTATAAATTATATCAAATGGCAATAAAGAATATTCTTTTATCTAAAGTGTTTATTTAATTGAATATTTATCCATTAGCATAATGTTAAATAAATTTATTATCAAGAGTTGATAATATGAGTGACAAATTTATTTAATACATATGCTATAAAATGTTTATAATCAATAAATTAATATCTGGGTAATATTAATTTGACTATCACCTCTATCCATTTTCCTTGATTAGTATGTGATACTAATAATAGGAGGTAGTGAGTTTCATGCTATTTGATATAAGATATCAAAATAGACATATGGATACTCATGTGATGGGTGGATCAAATAGTGACGTTAGATTTGTGATCACGAGGATATTTACATATAGTCAATGATCACAATCTAGGTCATAATGGTGCATATAGTCCTTTGACCTAAGGTGACACAGTCATCAACATTTAAGTAGTTAAGGTTTGTTACCGCTTACATACTTATATTAATCACACATAGGTATATGGCATGTGGTGGCTCTAATTAGTTAGATGTAGGGATAAGTGTTCAATCAAGATGGAATTCATTGCCTAGAGTGAATCGGGATAAGATCCTATACTATCTAAGTTTGTTCTTAATGAATAAGTTCCTAGCTAGGAAAAACATAACACAGTCTGAAAGAGTTTCAGTACTAAAAATGTGTTTCTAGTATTTGTTATGTTTTATTAAGAATTGAAACTTCAGATGAGGTTATATAATACAACTATTAGAGTTTGACTAAACCTTGACTCTAGGCTATATCAAGGTCTTCTAATAAAGGGATTTTAGTGCACGGTAATTATGTCCAAAAGGGTTCATGTGAATCAATATATGCATTCATTTCTAATAGGGCAATTGTGATATCGATGCTAGGGGTCACTCACAACTTATAATAACTAAATGTGTATAATTGAGATTTTCACATTTAGACTTGAAAGGAGTTTTAAATAATATCAAGAGTCAAAATTATTTTCTCATTGCCAATTAGACATGAACCTAGTAAGTCACACCGAAAAGAGTTTCACCAAATTACCATTAATATTAATCTAATTATTGATTAAAGTTAGGGAATGATTCTAGCATATCATGAAATCTAATTCAACCAAGGGTTTAATTATTAATTTATACTTAATTAATATGAGATATTAATTAGAGTATTGAATTAATAATATGTATTATTTCTAATTGGACTTAGATTAATGGCCCAAGTTGTTTAGACTTGGGACCAAAAGAGTTTTGGACCAAAGATTAATCCAAAATGTTGAGAAAGCCCATGGACCTAATCCAAGCCCATTTGTTAGATGGATTGGGCTTGGGCCAAGTGTTAGCCCAATTACTAAGCCTAAGTCCATGTAAAGATGATGTAGTCAAATTTGTCATGTTAAGCATACGTTATCTCTTAAGTGTATATTGTTGACTATGGCAAAGATAAGGTGTATATCACATTGATATGTGTAGAGAATGTATGTAGACATAATACATGAGATGTATTAATTCTCTACATAATTCTTGATGCACTAGATAAGTATACAAGTTGTATTCGTATCATGATGAGTTGTACACTTATTATGTGATTAAGGTTTGCTTTCTCAAGATATATATACATAACCTAAGAAGTGTTCTAAGGTTAGAGAGCTTGTGTAGAGACACACAAAAGAGAGAAACACATATACAAATATAAACCCTAAGAGTTCTTGCAAATATTAAATTAGTGTAAGTCTTATGAGGGTCATTTAAGAAGCTACTTGCATCTAATCCAATCTAAGAAAAAAAGTGTTTTAGTGGAGCTTTGGTGTTTCAAGCTAAAGGCCTAACACTTGGGAGGCTAAGCATTTGATTCAAGAGTTAAACCAAAGGCATCCAAAGCTTGTAGAATACTTGTGGTCTACATCAAACTTAGGAGTTGGTAAGTTTTCTTAAACTTAAAGTATCTTAGGTTGATGTGGTTATGTGTTGCCATGCTTTAGCTAAGTGTAAAATGCAAATTGGATCCTTGGGAATGGAATTCTTCATTTGATAAAGGGTTATTTTAAGTAAATTTTTTTGAAATTTACTATATTTAGGCTTGTGCTCACCACACATGTCTTTAATGCCTAAGTAGCATAATTGATTCCTTTAGAACAAACATCTAATTCAGGTAGAAACAAGTGTGTGAAGTTAATAACAACTTGGGAAGCATCAAAATGAAAATTCCAAGCTTCCAAGGCAAAAGTGATGCCGAAGCATACTTTGAGTGGGAAAAAAAGGTGGAGTTCATCTTTGATTGCCTTCAATACTCTAAAGAAAAGAAGGTGAAGCTAGCTGTTGTAGAGTTTACCGACTATGCACTTGTTTAGTGGGATTAATTAGTGACTAGTAGAAGAAGGAAATATGATCGGCCCATTGAGACATGGGAGGAGATAAAGGCAATCATGAGCAAGAGGTTTGTTCTTACATACTATTATAGAGAATTGTACAATAAACTCTAAAATCTTGTACATGATCTAAAAGTGTAGAGGAGTACCATCAAATAATAGAGACAACTATGATTAAAGAAAATATTGATGAAGACCGTGAGTCAACAATGGCGAGGTTCTTGCATGAGCTGAATAAAAACATAGCTGCCTTAGTGGAATTACAAAGGCAATTGAAGCAATTGAAGTTCAAGAGTTCCAAAGGGAATTCAACTTCTTCTAGTTCTTTATAGAAGTCAAATTGGAAGAATGGCGATAAGAGCTACAATAAGACAAAATTTGACCACAATAAAGGAGAAAAGGAAGGAGAAACACCAAGGCCAAATATAAAGGTCAAACTCAAACTAAACATTCTTGTGATGTTCAATGTTTTCAATATTTGGGTTATAGGCATATCTCTTCTAATTGTCCAAATAAGTGCACCATGACTATAAGAGGTGGTAAAGTCTTTAGTGAAAGTGATGATGATGAGTGTGATTTAGGGATGCCTGAGCTTGAGGATGCAAGTGATGATGAGGATGTACAAATTCTATCATATGGTGAATTGCTTGTTACAAGGTGAATCATAAATATGCAAAGTAAGATGGAGGATAAGGTACAACCTGAGAACATCTTTCACACTAGATGCAAGGTGCAAGATAAGGTATGTTGTATGATCATTGATGGGGGCAGTTGCACAAATGTAGCTAGTACTATGTCAGTTGAGAAATTACATTTATATACCATGAAGAATCCTAGGCCTTACAAGTGAATGATTATGGGGAAATAAAAATGACTAAACAAGTGAAGATCGCATTTTTCATAGGAAATTATGAAGATGAAGTATGATATGATGTATTGCATATGCAAGCTTGTCATATTCTTTTAGGGTGTCCATGGCAATATGATAGAAGGGCTGATCATAATCGGTTTCTAATAGATATTCTTTGTAATGAATAATGACCCTTGAATCTTTAGCCCCAAAAGAAGTGTATAAGGACCAAAAAGTCCTAAGACAAAGAGTTAAAGGGTTTGTAAAAGAAAAAGCCATGAAAAGACAGAAAGAGAGGGTTTGCGTAAAAAAGAAAAGGCAAACAAGCAAAAAGAGAGTTATGAGAAAAGCAATGAGAGGAGTGAGCAAAAAGAGGAAAAAGGAGAGCTTGAGGCGATGCGTATGCAAAAGGAGAGTTGAGCGAGATAGAGGTAAAACAAGACAAAAAAGCCAGTTTTTATGCAAAAGAAAAAGATGTGAGGAAAGCTTTACTCTTGAGGCAGCCTATCCTTGTACTTGTTTACAAAGAATCTTATTTGAGCTTTAATGATCTTAACCCTTATTTGCCTTGTTCTTCTGTGAGTCTATTACATAAATTTCAAGATGTGTTTCCCTATGATATCCCTAGTGGTTTGCCGCCAATTAGAGGAATAGAGCATCAAATTGACTTTGTACTCGGTTCTATAATTCTAAATGGACCAGCATATAGGTGCAATCCTGAGGAAACTAAGGAGTTACCAAGGCACCTTATGAGTAAAGGTTATATTAGAGAAAGTATGAGCCCATGTGTTGTTCTAATTCTACTTGAGCTTAAGAAGGATAGAACATGAAGAATTTCTGTAGATTATCACGCCGTCAGTAAAATAATGGTAAAGTATCGACATCATTTCCTAGGTTAGTTAATATGCTTGATGAATTGCATGGGGTTGTTATATTCTCTAAAATTGATTTGAAAAGTGGTTATCATCAAATTTGCATGAAAGAGGGAGATGAGTGGAAAACTGCATTTAAAATAAAATATGGTTTACATGCGTGGTTAGTCATGCCTTTTGGTTTAACTAATGCATCTAGCACTTTTATGAGATTAATGAACCATGTTTTGCATGCTTTCATTAGAAAATTTATGGTTATTTATTTTGATGATATACTTATCTATAGTAAATCTTTGGAAGAGCATATTGAACTTGTGCGTTTGGTTTTAAAAGTGTTACGTAAGGACTATTTGTATGCTAACCTCAAAAAGTGTAGTTTTTGCATACATAAGCTTGTTTTCTTAGGTTTTGTTGTTAGTGCGAAAGGAATAGAGATAGATGAAGAGAAGGTCAACGTAATCAAAGTGGCCTACGCCTGGAGGAGTTGTTAATGTGTAAATTTGTCATTGACTTGCAAGCTTTTATAGGTGATTTGTAAGGGATTTTAGCACCATTACTGCACCATTGATTGAAGTCATCAAGAAAGACATTGACTTCAAGTGGGAAGAAGCGCATAAGTTGACTTTTGCTCTTTTACTTACTCTTCCTAATTTTTCTAAAATGTTTAAAATTGAATGTGATGCTTCAAGTTTAGGAATTGGGGCTGTTCTAATGCAAGATGGACGACCAATTGCTTATTTTAATGAAAAGTTGACTGGTCCAAGCTTGAAGTGTCCTACTTATGAAAAGGAGATGTATGCTTTAGTTCGCACTTTAGAGACTTGGCAGCATTATTTATTGCCTAAAGAGTTTGTGATACATACTGATCATGAATCTTGAAGCATATAAAGGGGCAAAACAAGCTTAACAAACAACATGCTAAGTGGAGTGAATTCATTAAGTCATTTCCTTATGTCATTAAATACAAGTAAGGTAAAGGGAAAATTATGGTTGATGCACTTTCAAGAAGCTACACTTTACTTGCTTTTTTGGATGCTAAATTTTTAGGATTTGAATACATCAAAAAGCTATATGAAAATGATAGTGATTTTTGTATTGTTTATCATGCTTGTGCAAATGTTGCTTTTCAAAAGTTCTATAGGCATGATGGTTACTTGTTTAAAGAGAAATGGTTGTGTGTTCCTAACTATACTATGCATAAGTTGCTTGTTCGTGAAGCATATGATGGTGGTTTAATGGGGCACTTTGGTCTAGCTAAGACTTTGGATGTTTGACAGGATCACTTTTATTAGCCTAACATGAAGAAAGATATTGCTAGAATTTGCAATAGGTGCATTGTGTGTAAACAAGCTAAGTCTAAGTTAAAACCACATGCCTCTATCAGTGCCTAGTTCACCGTGGATTGATATTTCCATGGATTTTATGCTTGGTTTACCTAGGACTAGGCATGGACATGACAATATATGTTGTTGTCGATAGGTTTTCTAAAATGGCTCACTTTATAACATGTAGAAAAACTGATGATGCACAATATATTATGGACTTATTCTTTAAAGAGGTTGTTCATTTTCATGACATGCCTAGGACAATTGTGAGTGATAAAGATGCTAAGTTTTTAAGCTACTTTTAGAAAATATTGTGGGGTAAATTGGGTGCTAACTTTTGTTTTCTATAACATGTCATCCATAAATTGATGGGCAAACTGAGTTAGTTAATAGAACTTTATCTCAATTGATTAGAACCATGGTTAGGCATAATTTAAAGTCATGGGAAGATTGCTTGCCACATATTGAATTTACTTATAATCATAGTGTGCATTCTTCTCCTAATTTATGTCCTTTTGAGATTTTTTTATGGTTTTATTCCATTAAGTCCTTTAGATTTAATTACTTTACCTTTGAGTGAACAAGTAAATCTAGATGGAAAGAAGAAGACATAATTTGTGAAGTCCTTGCATGAAAAAGCGAGCAAATCTTGAGCTAAAGAATGAGCATTATACCAAACTGTAAATAAGGGGCGTGTAAAAGTCGTATTTGAACCAAGCGATTGGGTTTGGGTACATTTACGCAAAGGAAGATTTCCTACCCAAAGGAAACCTAAGTTGATGCCAAGTGGTGATGAACCCTTTCAAGTGTTAAAGCACATTAATGACAATGCATACAAGATTGACTTACCCGGTGAGTATGGTGTAAGTGCTACTTTTAATGCTGCTGATTTATCTCCTTTTAATTTTGATGTAGGTGCTAATTCGAGGATGAATCATTTTGAGGATAAGGGGAATGATGCAACCAAGTTAATCAAGACCAACAAACTAAATGATCCATTGCATTATGATGCACTAATGATAAGGTCAATGACAAAGAAGTTTAAATAAGTATTGAATTTGCTTGTCTTTCACATTACAAGCAAGTTGGTGGATTCGACCGCAAGTACAAGCTTGGAGCCGCATGGTAAAGAATTCAAGCTAATTAGCTTAATTTCCTATTATGAAATTAATTAGCTTGAATTGGATGAATTTTCAAGTTATATTTCTATTTTAGAGTCAATAAGGACGATTAAAGAAGATTCTATAAGATGTGAGAAGATTCAAGGCTATTCCAAGTCAAAGTCAATAAGTCAAAGAGTCAACAAGTTAAGGGTTAAGGGTTAACATGCTTTATTTTCATTTTACTTAGTTATAATGAGTTGTCATGAGTTATCAATTTGACTTTTCAATGATAAGTTATCATAACTTGTCAATTTGACTTTTAAAGATGAGTTGTCATTAGTTATCATTATTTGACCTAATTTTTAAAGGAATCTTTTTAGTTAAGGATTTTCCTTTATAGGTATCTTTGGAGATAAGATATAAAACATTTTCCTTCAAGGATTAGGGTGTTTACATGCCTATATAAAGGTTATCCTTATGTAAAATGAATTTTATCAATTTTGATCAATTAAGTGAGGTTTTTTCCTTAACTTTGCTCTCTTGAAACTTTGCAAGTTTATTTGAATTGTTTCACTTCTGCCTTTCATTACAATTGCTAGGTTAGATTAAGCTTAAAATTGTGTGATTGTTCATTTTTTTTAATAATTAAGTATCTTGCTTCAATTTAATAAGCAAGGGGTTTAGTTCCATCAACATAACCTTTTCTTGATGATCTTGGGCAAAGATTTCAAAGTTGGATGTGCATTCTATCTCTGCTATAGGTAGGGTTCGTATGATTACGCCAAAATGTAATTTTATGTTGAAAATGCAATTCTCATATCAAAAATGTAGAATTTATGTAAAAAATATAAAATTTATATAAAAAATATAATTTTGACAATAAAATGTAGAGAAAATACAAAATATGATTAATTTTTTTATTTTTGAAAATGAAATGAAAATTTTATGTAAGAAAAGATGCTTTTTCATATAAAACACAAAAATAATGCAAAAAAGTAATTTTTATAGTCAAAATGTGATTTTTATGATAAATATGATTTTAAATAATGAAAATCCAAAATGCATGTAAAAATTACAAAAATACAATTTTTATTATTATTATGAAAATGAAATTTTTGTGAATTTCACTTTTTGGGACTAGAAAAATGCAAAAAAAAAAGTTTAATATAATGCAAACAAAACAGTAATTATTCAAATAGCAAGCCAAATTGCCAGTCTCACCACACAATCATAACAATTTCACAGTTTGTTGGCGACATAAAAAGGCATAAAATAAAAGAAAGAATTAGAGTAGAAGAGAATAATGCAAATTTAACTAAAAAAATTAAAAGTGTAAAAATTATTGTTTGGTCCTCAGATTCAACTAAGCTTGTTTTGGAGACTATAAGCTTTTATTTTGAATGTGATTTGCAAGTTGTCCTTATCGAGATTATGAAAATTACATGAATAATGCAAGTTTGTATACCTTTGAAGCGTGCTTTGATAGAGATGAGGGTAGGTTTGGTTCAAGTCGGTATAAAAATCCTAAGAAAAATGAAGGGAATAGGTTAACAGTCTTAAAATTTGAGAGTATTAAGTCTTCAATCCAGTAGAGTAACAATACATTGTCTAAAAAGGGCCCTCATGAATGAGAGGAGGAGTCTAGTATTTATAGATAATGAAAATTTTGCGCATGCAAGCATAGAACATGCGTATTTATGCTGAAAATTATGCTTGTCTGTGTGGTACGAATGTGTGCATAAGCAGATGTGCGAACTAGAGTGCATATGTATACAAACCTGTGTGTTGGGGTCATTTTCAAAACCTCTATTATCTAAAGTGCTTATTTAATTGAATATTTATCGATTTGCATAATGTTAAATAAATTTATTATCAAGAGTTGATAATATGAGCTACAAATTTATTTAGTACATTTGCTATAAAATGTTCATAGTCGATAAATTAATATTTAGGTAATATTAATTTAACTATCACCCCTATCTATTTTTCTTGATTAGTATAAGATACTAATAGTGGGAGGTAGTGAGTCTCATGCTACTTGATATGAGATATCAGAATAGACATGTGGATACTCATGTGATGGGTGGATCGAATAGTGATGTTAGATTTGTGATCGCGAGGATATTCACTTATAGCTAACGATCACAATCTAGGTCATAATGGTGCATATAGTCCTTTAACTTGAGGTGACACTTTTATCTACATTTAAGTGGTTAGGGTTTGTTACCGTTTGCATACTTGTGTTAATCACACATGAGTATATGGCGTGTGGTGGCTCTAGTCGGTTAAATGTAGGGATGAATGTTCAACCAAGATGGGATTCATTACCTGGAGTGAACAGGGATAAGATCATATGATATCTGAGTTTGTTCTTGATGAGTAAGTTCCTCGCCAGGACAAACATAACACAGTCTGAAAGAGTTTGAGTGCTAGAAAAGTGTTTCTAGTATTTGTTATGTTTTATCAAGAATTGAAACTTGAGATGAAGTCATATGATACAGCTATTAGAGTTTGACTAAACCTTGTCTTTAGGCTAAATCGGGATCTTCTAATGAAGGGATTTTAGTGCACGGTAATTATAACCAAAGAGTTCGTGTGAATCAATACATGCATTCATTTCTAATAGGGTAGTTGTGATATCGATGCTAGGGCCACTCACAACTTATAAGAACTAAATGTGTATAATTGGAATTTTCACATTCAGACTTGAAAGGAGTTTCAAATAATATCAAGTGTTGATATTATCTTCTCATTGCCAATTAGACATGAACCTAATAAGTCACACCTAAAGAGTTTCACCAAATCACCATTAATATTAATCTAATTGTTGATTAAAGTGTTTAATCAATTAATTAAAATTAATGGAATTGGATTTATGCTTTAAGCAATGATTTTAGCATATCATGAAATCTATTTCAAGCAAGATTTTAATTATTAATTTATACTTAATTAATATGAGATATTAATTAAAGTATTAAATTAATAATATATCTGTTGTTTCTAATTGAACTTGGATTAATGGCCCAAGTAGTTTGGGCCTAGGCCCAAAAGGGTTTTGGACTACAGGTTAATCCAAGATGTTGAGAAAGCCTATAGACCTAATCCAAGCTCATTTGTTTGATGGATTGGGCTTGGGCCAAGTGTTCCAATTAACCAAGTCCAAGTCCATATATAAACGATGTAGTCAAAATTGGCTTATTAGGCACATTATCTTTTATGTGTATAATTTTGACTTAGGCAAGATAAGGATTAGGTTACATTGATATGTGTAGAAGTGTATGTAGACATGATGCATAAGATGTATTTCATTCTCTACACACTTCTTTATATACTATCAAGATATACAACTTGTATTCTTATCATGTCAAGTTGTATAATTATTATGTCATGAATGATGTCATTATATTTTGCTTTCTCTACATATATATATATAACCTAAGAAATGTTTCTAAGGTTAGAAAGTGTAGAGACACACAAAAAGAAAGAAACAACATCTACACAATTAACCCTAAGTGTTCTTGCAAGAAGATTAAATTAGTGCAAGTTTTGTAAGGGTCATTAGAGAGACTACTTGCATCTAATCCAATCAAGGCAAGAAGGTGATTTGGTGGAGCTTTGGTGTTTCAAGCTAGAGAACATTTGGGAGACTAGAGCATTTGGTTTAAGAGTTGAACCTAAAGCATCCAAAGTTTGTAGATAACTATTGTGGTCTACATCAAACTTAGGAGTTTGTAAATATTTTTAAACTTTTGCGCTCACTACACTTGAAAGTTGTATAACCGATTCCTTCAAATTTTGATAAATCGACAATCTCTGTTAGTAAATCCGTGCCTCTAAATTCTAGAGAGAATTTGAAGCAAATCTTGGGATGCAGTTAGATCTGGGCATGCTGAAATATTTTGGGAGATCAAAAAAATCAATTTTGAATTTTATTTGTGATCGTATTTGGAAAAAACTGAAAGGGTGGAAAAAGAAGTTATTATCTGTGACAGGTAAGGAGACTCTAATCAAAACGGTGGTGCAAGCCATTCCTACGGTTGTTTTGCCTTACCAATTTCTTTTTTGTGACGAGCTTCAGGCGATGATTAGCAAATTTTGGTGGAGTAATAATATGGGGGATCCTAGAATTAATTGGTGCTCTTGGAATTTTATGACAAAATCAAAACTTGAAGGGGGCATGGGTTTTAGATATCTATTAGCTTTTAATATGTCTTTACATGCTCGGCAGGGATGGAGGTTGCTTATCAATCCAAATTCGTTAATTGCTCAAATTCTGAAGGCAAAATACTATCGCAATTCCTCTTTTCTTGAAGCCAAGGCAAATTACAGATCATCTTATTTATGGCGAAGTGTGTGTAAGGCTATTCCCATTCTTTCTTCGGGTTGTTGCTGGAGGGTAGGAGATGGTGCTTCTATTTCTGTTTGGAGAAATAATTAGGTTCCATCGTTGAGGTTGTCTAGACAGCTGAATATCCAGAATCAGTTCTCTGATTTGCATGTGTCCGATTTGATTGATTCAGATATCAAAGCTTGGAAGTCTGATTTGATTTGATCTATTTTTTCAGAGGATGAAGCTCGGGCTAGTCTTGCTCTGCCTACTAGTTGGCGATTACCACCGGATTCTATTATGTGGAAATTTAATCGAAATGGGCGATTTTCTATTAAGTCTGCGCATCATGTTGCACGAAATTTTGTGGTCTCTTCATCTTCAGATAGAGCTGCTTCAGTTGGGTTTTGGCAGAAGCTTTAGGGCTTTCATATTCCTGGCGAAGTTAAAATCTTTGTTTGGAGGCTTATTTACAATTTTCTGCCTTGTTTTCATACTCTCTCGGACCGGCATATGCAAGTAGACAATCCTTGTCATTTTTGTGGTTGTAATGGTGAATCTCTTGGAGTATTTGTTTCTTCGATGTCCTTGGTCCCATAGTGTCTGGTTATGTTGTCCTTTGTCTCTTCGGAAGGGTGTGGTGCCTTTCAATAATATGTTAGATTGGATTGGATGTTTTTCAAAAACAGCTCCCTAGTGAAGCCTTTGAGTTGTTTTTGATGGTGCTCTGGAAGATATGGTCCTGTCGAAACAGTGTTGTTCGTGGTCAACAGATTCAACATGCTTCAATTGTTGGTGCATCAGCTAACTTACTGCATACTGCCTTTAAAGATGTAGCTGGTAGATCGGTGCTAAGCTCCCCTCAATCCAACTCTTCAGCTGCTAAATGGACTCCTCCGCTACCTCCTCATGTTAAGCTAAACATTGACACAGCTACCAGTCCTCAAAATCGAACTACAGGTCTGGGAGTGATAATTCCTGATGAAGATCGCCAAGTGTTGTTGTCTGCTGGTAGGATTGTCTCTTTGGTTGATCAGGTGAAAGTTATCCAAGCTCAGGCTGTCCTTTTTGGATTTCAATTGGCTAAGGAGGCGTGTTTCAGATCAGTGGAAGTGAAGTCAGATTGTTCCTTAGTTATTTCTGGATTGTAGCATTCTATTTGTGGAGTGTCATCTTTTCATCTGATTTTGGAGGACATTAAAGTCTTATCGTTATCTCTTGATTTCATATCTTTTAATCATATTCCTAGGAACATTAATAGAGTTGCCTATTCATTAGCTAAGTGGGCTTTTAGTTTGGATTCTGATGTGATCCTTGTGGAAGAAGGAACTTCTTCCATTTCGTCTTTTGTGCTAGAGGATTTCTCTGCTATTTGATGCAGTTTTTTTTATGAAGTTATTATTATTATTTTTTTAAAAAAAGAAAAGACCTTTTCACGCCAGGTATATTTTTTAATATTTTATTCTATTACACAAAAATTATTAGCTGATAAATATAAAATATCTAATAAAATTGTGTTAGTTGGAACTATTTATATGTCAAATGACTATTAAAGATATTATTTATTTATATATATAATTTAATATATTTCTTATAATATTTTTTAGTTATGTAATTTTAAAAAAAATATATATTTAGGTAATAAATAATAATTTATTGTCTTTAATTTATATATTATTAAAATAATATATATAAATTATTTAAAATAAATTTTAAAATATAAATACTATTGTATAATTTTTAAAAATAATTATAGGTATAAATATAATAATTATTTAATCATTAATTATGATTTATAATATTTATTTAATTATGAACTATACAAATTAATTACATATATTTAATTTTAATTTAAATAAAATTATTTGTTATTAGTTATTTTTAAAGAATGGTAAAATAGTTTAAATAAAAAATAAATACTAATCAGCTATTAGCTGATGAGAAAAAATTTCAAAATAAAACTTATCAATAAAATCAACTATCAGCTCCTGATTTTTAAATTTTACCAAACATCTAAATTATAACTAATTGGGAAAAAAAAAAAATTCTATCATCTACCTCAATCAAGTAAATCAAACACTCCCTTAATTCCTTATAATCATTTAAAAACTTTCTATGCAACTTACTATTACACCTCTCTAAACAATAAAAAATTATATTTTAATAAATCCACCTATCTAAACAATACAAATTATATTTTTAAAGTTTAATAGTACTACGAAATGGCACGTGAGTTGGCAATTGAAACGAATAGAATTATAACAAATGATGATTTAATCACTAACCCCTGATTCAATTTCAATAAAAAGTTCATTTCATTTCTAAATAAATTTCAAATAGAATTCATTTTCAAATGAATTCCAAATTCATTTAAACTAAACATATTTTATTAATAAGAATTGATTTAATTTCAAACAATTCTACAAAATTTAAAAATTGGAATTTTAAATAAATTTTATAAAATTTTCATTTAAACCAACCATACATACTTAAATTTACAAATAAATTTAACAAAATTTTATAAAATTTATTTGAACCAAACAAACCCTATAAGTTTTTTTTTTTTTTTCCAATTGATTCCTATTGATGTTCTGATTTTTTTTTCTTTCCTCACTCCTTGTACCTCCTTTGGGCTGCAAATTCTGTTTCATTTTAATTCAAAATAAAAGAAAAAACAGTTTAAGTTATATTTATTTTTTGATAGGATCGTTTGTCCTTTCGAATTTTCGTTTCATTTAATATTAAAAAATAAATTTATAATAATATTTCAGAATTTTAATGACCTTTAAGTATTATGCACCTTCCACAATCAATATTAAATTAAAAAAAATATTTAATTATTCATATATGATAAAAATCTAATAACTTCAAATATAAGTAATTTACTTTGATTTAATAGTTTTATATTATAATTACTAAGGATTATGTATAACTTTATTAATTTATTTTCTTATTTTATTTTGTGTTCAATTTATATAATTAAATTTTTATAAAAAAAATAATATATTTATTTGCTAATTTAAATATGCAATATACATTTTTTTATTTTTGATTGTTTAATGCTTTTAAGTGTCTATACATATGATATTTACATTTTTTTTTTAAAAAAAATTGATGGTGAATTTAATTTTGATTTTCTTCAATCAATTATTTTTTAATGAAAATGATAGGATATAATACTAAAAATATTATATGTATTGATAAAATTAATATAAAATACAATAATTAAAAAGTATACCTTATGTGTATTAATTTTTATAAAATATAAAAATGTAAAAAAATATAAAAGATAAAAAACATTAAACAATTAATAGTTAAAAATATAACAAATTAATAAAATTGCGAATAATCTTTAGTGATTGATTATAATATAAAAACTACTAAATTAAAGTGAATTATTTGTATTGAAATTATTAGATTGTTATTATCAATGAACAATTAAATATTTTTTTTAAATTAATAAAAATTGTTGCGAAAGGTACACTATCAAATTAAAGGCAATTAAATCAGTTAAATTACTGATAAAGTCAAAGTGAAGTATAAGTATAATTATTAAGAGGAGTGCAAAAAATTTTACCTTTTTATGATAATTTTTGTTTAGACATGTACATATTAAAAAGCCGCAAATTATATCATGAACCTCTGTCTATGATATTGTGTGTGCCTCACATGTGTAATTTAAGCTCGCGTTCTTTCTTTATTTACGCTCGCCTTCTTCTTTTTTTGCGCTTGCGTTCTTTTTTTTTTTTTTTGTGTTTTCTTCTTCTTCTTCTTTCCTCATACTCTGACATTTTTTTTATCTCATTCAAATCAAATTTAAAGATTTATGTATTTTTTATTCTCGGTTCTCATTCACTACATCTTCTTGTTCTTATTCTTCGTCTTCTTTCCTCACCATTGCTGCAACCTCTGACATCTTTTTTTTTTATATCTCATTCAAATCAAATTTCAAAAGAACCAAGATCAAGAAACAAGAAGCAAAAAGACAAGCCAAGAAACAATAACAAGACCAGTGTACACAACTGCTCCTCCTTCCTTCTTTTTGTATTTTTTTTAGATTGAATTTTCACTGATTTTGTTGCATTTGTTTAGTTTGTGCATATAAATCCATTAGTTGTAACGTAGAGATTCATATGTTATCTATTGAAGGTTCATGTGTTATTAAACGAAAATTAAATTGAATGTGAACCTACAAATGAATGTCAATAAATTTACAGATGAAGTTCAATGAAAATGCAGGTGAAGGTCAATGAACTTGTTGCAAATTCATTGATCTTCACCTATAAATTGAACCTACAGGTAAAGGTCAATAAATCTGCAGCAGACTCATTGATTTTGACCTGCAGATTCATTAATTCTCAAGAACATACAAGTGAAAATTAATGAAACATATAGTTTTGATTAATTAAACTATTAATTTTTATAATCTGCATTTACGATTTGACATGGAATATAAAACACACTACATTGCCATTATAAAAAGGTTGATTTATGGTGTTTCTAGATATATTGAATCCTGAGAAGAAGAAATCCAATTAAATTTGTGGTGTTTTCAGATTTGTTATTATATGCTTAATTATGGGATGTCTACAAAAGTCTTCATAAATAAAAAATTCTTGTGTTATGTTGGATGAAGGGTGAGAGATGTTGCAGGGTATAAAAGACGTAAAGAGCTGAACAAGCGGAGAAAAAAATAAAAAAGCGTGCGGTCATCTCTCGCTCGTATAAGGACCCCTAGTCAATATTGCAATATGCATAGAAGTCCATGGTATAACAATTGTTAAGAGGCAGCCTTGCTTATTAGCCGATGTCTTTCTTGCAGGCTAAAGAAATGTCCAAGCTTATTAGCCGATGTCTTTCTTGCAGGCTAAAGAATGTCCAAGATTAAAGTTTGGTGCCCCAACTCAAAAATCCAAATCAAATTTCATTGTTTCCTAACCCACAGATAAAATATTGAGGTTAAATTCTCGAATTTGACACCCATCTTCTGCATTACAAGTTTAATATCCCCCTCCCCGTTGAATATATGTTAACCTTAATAGTCAAAAATGACCCATAACTGTTACTGATCCTCCAAAACAAGATTGCAATAAAATATAAAATAAAACATGAGTTCAAGAGACGTATATGCGCCCGCACGTGTGTTCAATCAAGCCATTTTCTGGGAGTATAGACTATGACATAGCACAAACATAAGCTGACAACTAGGAGAGAATACAGAAAATTTGATTGCATGAATTAAAGACAGCTCAGTAATTACACTAACGCTAAATCTTACAAGTTCTAAGTTTTCATTGTTCTGCAACAAATAGAGGACTATTATGGATTAGAGAGGAACTATACTAAGGTTTACATTCTTTCGTGCTGTAATGCATCTTGCTACACAGCCAACTTCATTAATCTCAATGGTAAAGAGTAGATATCATCAAGCTTGTGACATTATACTCCCTGATAATGGAATAAATCAGTAAGACTAGGAATGCTAACATGATCAAATTTTTCTATGAGAAATGTGAATAGTTCTTCAAATTTTGCTCACATGATGTAATAACAAACGTGCCTGTTAAGACCTGTTAATTTTACTAAAAAAAGGGTATCCACCAAAATAACATAATAGTAAAACATAAACAAAAAGCATCTTGAGGACACAGCCAAAGGGTCAAATTGGACCCTCAACTATATCCCGAAGTTAATATTAGACCTTAAAATTTTATATTGGTCGTAATAGAAACTTTTTCTTCTAAAATTGGATTATATAGGACATGATCTAAAAAAACTCTTACAATTAAGCCCTATAACTCAAACAAAATTTAAATTTTAATAGTTAATTAATAAAAAATTATTTAGATTAATAAAAAATTGATAAATTTTTTCTAAAAAAATATACATCACCTAATTATAAAGTTTAAAAAATTTTAAGCCTTTATAATAATTTTTAGAAAAAAAAATTTTAAATTCTTTTTAGTTGAATTTTTAAATTTTTTTTTAAAAAAAAATTTAGACTTAAAAATTTTAAAAACTTTACAATCAAATGATATACATATGAAAAATTCATCAATATTCATAATTTAATTTTAACAGTTCAACAATAAAATTTTATTCATCAATTTAATTTTAATAGTTGACTAATCAAAATTTATTTTAATTAATGACTAAAATTGATAAAGTTTTTTCAAAATCTATGTCACTTAATTGTAAAGTTTTAAAAATTTTAGGTTTATAAAAAATTTTAATTAAATTTTATATAACTTCTAAAGAAAGCTTAAATAGGCTTAAAAATTTTTAAATTTTATAATTAGATTATATATTTTTTTTAAAATTATCAATTTAATTATTAGTCTAAACAATTTTTCCTTAATTAACCATTAATTTTTTTTTTTTTTTGACTTATAGGACTTAATTTTAACATTTTTTAAGATAAGATCCAATATGATTTAATTTTAAATCGAAAAGTTTTTATTAGGGTCAAAAAACATTTTAAGGTTTAATGTTAACTTTGGGGTATAGTTGAGGTCCAATTTGACCCTTTAGCCTTGAGTACGCTTCAAATGCCCCCAAGCAGAACAAAGTTGTATCTCACTTTTTGTTCATTGAACCGTGTGCATTCATGTAGAGCATTAATGTTTAGGCATAGCATTCAATTTTTCTGATTAATCCAAGGAACCAGACATGATGATCTATTGCCCAAGCGAAGTCCCCCAAATGCCCAAGGCTGATAATAAATTATTTTTGTTAACTAAACAAAGTATAAATAAGTTGATTTTAAAATATAAAAATACATGTTATATGGCAAACAATATCAAGTTTAAAACATTATCATTCTTAAATAACTAAGTTAATAATTCAGAGAACAAATTGTTAAATATTTTAATTTGTTATATGAATAAATATTAAAATAAACAGATTTATTGTTACCTTTAACTCAAAATTTATTATTTTTTATGTGATTTTGATGAATTATAAGGTTATTTTGTTACTTGCAATAAAAAAAGAGTTAAAAGTTAAAGAAAAAAAATTCTTAGTTTCTAAAAGTAGAAGGATTTGCTTACCACTAGTTTTAGAATAGTTAAGCATTAATGTAAAAAAGTTCACATATTAGGCATTAATTAATGGAATTCAGAGTTGACGAATTGATAGGACTAAAAATGTGTTTCTTAAAAAAAAAAATTAAAACTCAGTTTTAAATTTAAAAAAAGAAAGACTTGACTGCAAAAACATAACAACTTTAACAGTTGGCATTTCAGTCTCATTATCCTTTTCTTTAGCAAATTCCAGTCTTAACTCTAAACATCAGACAACAGAATTGTGGACAGCTCTCTATAGAAAAAGTAGCACATACCTCAGATGGGGATGAAATGATAGATTCCCTGTCAAAATTTAAAATGTTCACTTAATCTCCAGCACTAATACAAACGACTGCCTAAAGACCTGCTCACTATTAGAATGAATGTAAGAGTAGTACCTTGGCCTCTCGGACTTTGCAAGATGTTTAGACATTATGGATGCCTGAAATAAATCATAACAACAGCATGATATTTCTAACCATCCATAAACCTAGGATTACATAATAATAACAAAATGTTGGGGAAATGATAATTGGGTAATTTGGAGGAGAAATAGAAAATCGATTTTGCAACATAATTTCTTCTGTTAGACTGCTCATGAAGAAAATTGTCTCCAAACTCTAAAGCAATGAGAATACCAAAATCACAAAATCCCAAGAAAGAAGTGCGGATAAAATTATTGACCTTAACTGAACAAATATAGACCAAAACTGGATAACAAATTAATACAGTCAAAGAAAAATGCTTCAAACCTGGAAACTGTGGTAATATGCAGAACATGTCAAATGAAAATAAGTTAACACTATAAAATTCATTTAAACAAATGGACTGTTTCAAATCAAACATCTGATTTGAACAATGGAAAGTTACTGTACCTGCTCCTGGATTATGCTCCTTGCTTCGACAAGTTGAGCTTCAAGTTCAAGCTCTCTCTCAGTTGCTTCAGATATAAGTTCTGCTCCCTTGTGTGCATCTTGTAATTGAACCAAACGCTCCTTCAAATTTAACAGCATGAACACATTAATAACTTACTATCATCAGTATCCTTCCCTTGCAAGAAGAAATGGCAATTGAGAAGAAGGGGGGAAGAAAAAACAAAACCTTTACGGAAGCCATTTTGGTTCGAAGGCTTTCTTCAATTTGATCTCTAGCCATGTGAAAAGGCAGGTCAAAAACATCCTGTAAATTGTGAAGCATGCATCACTTACAAATAGCAGTTGTCACATTGAGAATAAAGAAAAAAAAAAGGACATCTTATGGATTTTTCTACCGTCCTTCCACCCAAGGGAGATTGTGAAGGGTCAGCTTCAAGTCTTTCATTGACAGCCAAAGATTGCTTGGCTGAACCATTTGGAGCATTAAAGAAATCACGCATATCAACCTGAAAGCCAAGCTTGCAAACTGAGATTTGAACATACAGACATGGGAGCACAATAAAATCTGAAATCTGATCTACAGCCATGATAACTTAGAAAAATCGCAAAACTCATAAAGATGAGCAAAAGGGTATATTTCAGATATCACCACAAAAAGGAAAAAGAGGTTCAGAGGAAAAATAGAAAGCAAAAGAAAAAGTCCACATACTTGGGAGGCATTTCACTAGGTGAAAGCACAAATTTTTGCAGATGTCTTATGAGTAATTTCGTAGGGTTCAAAAATAATAAAATGCAACACTTAGAAAATCATGCATCTTCAATATCACCTTATTCATAAATATGTGGACAGAATACTTGTTCCTTCTTTCATTGTATTTTTCTTCTTTCAATAAGTTGTGACATGGTACTTCAGCTCTAATTAGACAAACTATAGACATTATTCTTTGATAATAACAGACATTACTTTGCCAGAAATTTATATGTTGTCTCAACTAACAATGAACAATAGTAATAACTGTAAAAATGTAATTCAGTATTCATTGTGCGAAATTACACCAAAAGAACAGCCAGTGCTCATGGCCTCTTTCACAAAGCCATTTGTTTTATAACTTTGATGCCCAGATATTAAAAAGGCAACTTTACCATTGTGCCAGAGCCTTAAATAAATTTTTGTACTACCAGACAATCATATTGCTGTCAATAAGATGAACTACAAATGAGTGGGGAACCACACAGGAAAACAAAATTATAAAACAGCTCATGCTTGATGGACAAAAACCTGCATTGACCGCAACAGTGCCCTTAAATCAGCATTCTCTGTCATCAATTCCTGATTCTTAGCTTCATAGGCATCAACCTGCCAACAGAATATTGCAATGAAGTCACCAACGGCTCAAAAAGTACCAGATACGTCAATTACCACACTTACAATTTTCTTATAGAAATCATTATCAGCCTTCTTCCCATTCCATGTCCCGCGTTGCCTTCCTTCTTTCTACAAATATCATAAGATTTCATTACCTGCAGATTAATAATCCACAATAGGAACATTCACTAAACAAAATTTTCCATTGCCAATTCAATGGTACCTGAAGCAAATTCATTATCTCCATGCCTGATCTTGATTCCTTCTTTTTCTCCATCAACACTTGGTTCAGCCTCTCCTATAAACAAAAAATAAATTATAATATACAATTCCCATTTTCATATTTTATCCACTCTCATTATTACTCTTGTCATGGGATCTTTGCAACGAAAAGAAATTGCAAATTGATTCGCTTCACACAATTTAGACTATGACGTTACCCTACCTGCAGCTTCATGTACTCCTTCTCCTTTTTCTTCATTTCATGTATTTGCTGAGTTCTCACTTGCTTCAGTGACATCAATGATATAAAATAGCACTTGTTAGCATCATAACATTCTCCTCTACATGGCAAGAAAAAGACAACAAACAAACTCATAGTTTGTCAAATTCCCAAACCTGATTACCAATGACCATCCTTTGAAACTCATCTCGTTCCTGTTGAAGCTTTTCGATCTGCGCCTTAAAAGCTGCTGTAGCTTTAGCTTCCTACTCATAAAATAGTTCCACAAGTATCATCAAACTGAACAAGTTCATAGCTAAAACCATTAACTTGCTAAAAAATTACAGATTCCTAACCGTTCGTGTGATTGTTGCTATTTCCCTATCTTTGGCTTGTAACTGTGATTCAAGCCTCTCAACTTTTGCCTCCAATCTGGATATATCTGATAGTAGTCTGGAATATGGAAATGATGCATATTATTACCAAGGCAGACTTCTGAAATTGAGCACTTAATTAATGTTAACCCAAAAGGGCCAACAACACATATTTGTAAGAAGCAATGAATTTAGTAGGGGAGCACATCAAAGATCAGAAATAAAAGCAAGAGTAAATCGATGTTAATTTCAAAACACAACATTAAAATTCTATTAATAGAACAAGTTAATTTCGAAACACATCATTAAAATTCTATTAATAGAACATCTTAGAATTTTTCTTTTTTTCTTTTTTGGTCAAAATTATGTCAATTTTGGGATGTTTGATTCCTCTCAAAATGCCTTTTTTTTAAATAGAATTCTAGCAATTATGGGCTTTCCGGATCACAGGAATTGACTAAATAGAACTCAACTCAATTCAACTAAATTCTTGCATTTTTTAGACTTTGTAAGCACAGTATGAATAAGTGTATAAATTTTCAGTAAAAAAGCAACTTGCCTTTGTCTCTGGTCATTAGCAGACTCTCTAAATTCAATGTCACGTTGTCTCTGCTGAAGCAAAGAGTATATGCAATTGCAGGTCCTTGCAATTGAAACCTAAGCCAAAAGCCAAAAAAAAATTTCTTTAAGAATTACAACAAAAGCAAAGCCAAGATCAAATGAGAAACGCACCGGATCTTTGGCAAAAAGGTCGAGGGAAGCAGGAAATCCAAAGGTAACAAGCGTCTGATTCAAGTACTTCGCACAATGATCAAGGTTGCTCGCATCAGCAAATGCATAATCTCTGCGAAAAAAAGGGAAAAAAAAACCCTAAGCACATAAAAATGAGTAAATTATGTATCAAAAATCAAGCAAAGCCACAGAGATCAATGCATAGATTACAGATTAAAACAAACCCGATTGAGAATGCAGAAGCAGTGGACGTCTGCAAGTCTGTATCAGGAGATGGCATTGTCGAGACAAAGAAAGAGAGATTAAGAGATAGAGAAGGATTAGTTGGTTGGTTGGTTGGTTGCTTGCTTGCTTGCCGGAGTGAGTGACAAGAGGAAAGTTTGTTTCGTATCGTGGGAATTAATTATGATATTGCTGCAAAGGAGAAGTGGGTAAATTTTAAAATTAAAGAGAAAAACTTGTATTCTTTTCGCAGACTGGGTAATGCCTGGCACAAATATCTAAAAACCAGCTTTGTTTCAAGTTCAACTTTTGAAGTTTTGAACAATGGTGGTTAAAATTTTGAAGCAGCAAATTGTCATTTTGGCCCTTCAAATTGTCTGACGATAGGATTTTCTTTTGGGCTTATGGAGAGACTCGAATAAGCCCTTTATCGATTTTCATGACTATTTAAACCTAAATTTAATATTTTACTATAATTTAAACCCTCATTAGCAATTCAACTAACAAAAAAGTATGTTTATTTACATTGTTTTGGAGATAAAATAGGTTCTTTTTTCTTCTTATTATTTTATCTTCAACTTGCTCAATATTTATAAAAAATAAGATAAAAAATATTCAACTAGAGGCCAAGAAATGACAATTGAATTTAGACTTGTTTTGCCAAATATGATACATATATGTTCCAAAATATTTACCAAACAAATAACAAATGACAATTTTGGCATTAACTCAGTTGTAGAACCTACACGCCCAAGAAGAGTTAGATAAATTTGTGGGATTTTTCCCATAAGCATCTGATGGTTAAGTTAGATTTTTATATGTTGAATATGTATGGATTGAATAAATTGAGAAGAGATGAGAGATAAATATTAATCATAATGATGAGAGCTCTAGATGAGAGGTAAATTGAGACTTTTGTTTTGGTGGGTGTTGCTTTATCAGTTCTTAAAATTGAATCTGAAGCTCATTAAGTCTTGTATTGATACTCATCTCCATCATATCAAGACGAAGTAAAACCTGTTACCATCTAAAAGCTTCCTCAATCAAAGTGTTTTTTTTTTATCCACTCTTCATTACTAGTAGCTTCATCCTTTTCCCCTATCATCTAGAGCAAGTAATGTTCCTTGGTGCAAAGCATACTAGTGCAATAGATAATACCTTTGGGTGTCAGGTTCTTGCACTGTCCTCCATTCTATGATGATTTCAGCACAAATAACACTTTTGCATTCATGGTCCCCGTCTTTATCACTCCCATGCCATGATTGGCTAAGTCAAAAGTAGAGAAATACAAAGCCAATTCGAAAACTATGTGTCTCATGGAAAGAGCTGCCTTACATACCTACACAACACGCCACGTCGACTAAAAAAATATGTACTAGAAACTCTAGTGTTAATATGCAAGCACCATAACATAAAAAGCTCGCTAAATAAAACTCTGGTGCTATCTTGTCTTCCAAAAATAGAGTGTGTGATCGTTCCTCAAAGGGAACAGGATCAGTGTGTTTATCGAGGCACACAGGTTAATGGCGACCATCTACCGATTTGTTATTATTTGTGGAAAGGTCTACCTAAATAGGCTTTGTATATTGGAGTCACCACCCAATCTGAATCAAGCGAAAGTGAATTAAAATCCACTTCCATGACTAGAGAATCTGGGTTCGGGGGGGTAGGAGTTACTTATCTTGTTTCTTATCATACTGTTTATTTTGTTCACTGCTTCACCCTAGTTTCGGTTTTGTAATGCATTTACCACACTTGATTATTAGTCAGTTTAATTTGAGAATTGGAATGCGAGATAGTTGGACTTACAAGCATACATCATAACATAAATAAATAAACATTCATCAACCAAGGAGATAAGTGATCATGTGAGCAAGTAAGCACATAGCGCGTAGTACACAAACATGCAAGAAATAATCAAAATAAACAAAATAAAACAGGAAAAAAAATTAAGGATTACAACCCATGAAAAAACCTATTCTAATAAATACATCCAAAATAGAAATAAAAGGGGGAACTAGGTTTAAGGATTACATTGCCTTGGAAAATTCCTATTCTATTAATTAAATTAAAAGGGGAAAAAGGAAATAAAATAAACATATTCTAATAAACATGCAAAACAAGGGTTAATTTTCATACACATGCAAGCACACATCATATTTTAAGCAATTTTATATAGTTCATTCATTCATAATCGAAATAATAAATAAAGGTAATTAAACACATAAGCAAACATGGATGCTAATGGAAATGCATGATGCAAGGTTTTGGAATTTGGGTATTTTGGTGTGGGGTAATCATTTTTATTATATAAAAATAGGATTTTGTGGCAAGGAAAATGTTAGGAAATTAAAATGGGGAAATGAAAATAAGAATAATGAAAATGATAAAGATACTATTCTTACCATAAAAATATTAACTTTATAATAAAGATGATAAATTTATCAAAGAAAATAATAAAAATGACAAGAATAATAAATATACAATAAAAATAATAACAATGCAAGTGGGATAATAAATGGGATGATAAAGATATTATTTTCACCATAAAAATGTGGATTTTATGATAAAAATAATAAATTTATCAAAAGGGACAATGAAAATAATAAAAATGCAATTAGTATGATGAAAATAATAAAATGCAGAATTAAAGAGAATTAAAGTGATAAAAATGTCATTTTTACCATAAAAATGTCCATTTTATGATAAAAATGACAACTTTACCTAAAAAAGGCATAAATGTAATAAAATTACAAAAATGCAATAAAAATTAAAAAATTACAGAAATATTAATACAAATAAATGAAAATATAGAAATGAATAAATTAAAATGATGAAGATGATACTTTTACCGTAAAAATGTGAACTTTATGATAAAAATACCAAATCAATAAAAAAAGCATAAAAGCAATAAAAATATAAAAATAAATATGCAAATAAATAAAAATAATAGAAATAAAATAATAAAATGATAAATGTGAGATTTTACCATAAAAAATGTGAACTTTATGATAAAAATGTCAAATTTACCATAAATAGGATGAAAGCAATAAAATTGCAAAAATAACATAAAAATAATAAAAAAGCTAGAATATTAATAAAAATATAAAAATTAATAATTTAAAATGATACAGGTGATATTTTTACCATAAAAAATGTGCATTTTATAATGAAAATAACAAATTTGCCATAAAAGAGATAAAAATAATTAAACTTGTAAAAAATGCAGAAAAAATACATAAATAAATAAAGAGGGCAGAAATAAAATAATAAAAATAATAAAAATGACATTTTTGCCGTAAAAGTATGAACTTTATGATAAAAATGCCAAATTTACTATAAAAGGCATAAATACAATAAAAATTATGAAAATACCATAAACATAATACAAATAAAGAAATAAATGCATAAATAAATAAAAATTACAGAAATAAAATATTAAAATAATTAAGGTGACATTTTTACCATAAAAATGTTAACTTTATGATAAAAATGCCAAATTTACCAAAAATAGCATAAATACAATAAAAATTGGAAAAAAGCAATAAATAAAAATGGCAGAAATAAAAATACTAAATAAAAATGATGTAAAAACAATAATAAAAATGCTAATTTTACACCAAAATACTCATTTTTTTATATAGAAGGAAAAATAATGAAAAAATGGTGGAAAATGCAAAATGAATGCAAACACTCCCAGAATCACCCGAACTACCCACTACTCCATCATATCTTATATCCAAACTTTAAAATCACCACAAAAATTACAACTTTACCAATATAATAAATATTCACAATAAAAAAATAAAAATGCAAGAAGATGCAAAAAAATGATAAAAATGGAAGAAATGAGATGAAGAAGATGAAAAAAAATGCAATTTTTAATTAAAAATGGTTGGGAGATCCTCAGAGGGAATGAGTTATTATGCTTGATGCATGCTTTGATTTAGAAGGAGCTCGGTTTGGATTTAATGGTCTCAATCCTAAGACAAAATGATTTTTGATTGTGTGTTTGGGTGTAAATCCAAATGCCTTGGATGAAAGAGAGAGAGAGAGAGTAGGATTTCATCCAAAACCAGTAGGGTTTTCTCTCTCTAAGAGAGTGTCATGAAAAATGTGCCAAAATCCTCCCAAATGAGAAAAATTTTAGGTTTTTAAGAATACAAGCCCTGGACCCACGAGCTTGGGTCTTGGACCCACGCTCTTAGGTCTAGAACCCACGAGCTTGGGTTCTAACCCACGCGCATGGGTCCTTAGACTCATGCAGGGGTAAAGTGGGTTATTTGACCCATGGGCATGGGTTGATACTCTACACTCATGGGCTGACCCGTCCCTATGAGCTTTTCCCCACTCTTTTGGCTCATTTTAGGCCTAAATTAGGTGTTTTTAGGTTTTTGGTTGCTTTTTAGTTTCTTTGTGGTTTCTTCTCAGTTTGAGCACGCCCGAGAAAACTTTCAAGAAAATTTTCCCCTGTCTGACCGACATGAATCTTTCATCATCGAATTTTTGAGGGACCGTCAAAATTTAAGTATCAACAAAGTGCGACATTAATTTATGCATTAACATATATGAATGGTTTTTCATTAACCCACTAGGCATTGATTTCCCTTCACAAAACCTATTATCTCTCATAATTTGACTCTAAAAATCATGCATGTTAAAGCTCGCTAGAGGATGATAAAGCCCACAATTAGGAAACCCAAAAATTTCAAATATAAGTTCATAATCAAAATAATACTCTCTATTAAAGAACCTATACAAAAAGACTTTTGATTTTCATGAACAAATTTTAATAGTGTAAAATTCAATTATTAGTTCATAAAGTTATATTTCATTTTAATAAACTTAGTCTAACTTATTTGATCATATAAAATAACCACCTCCTCATCAAGTCCTATGTCTATCAACACACTATCTTCAAAAAAATTTGGCAAATTAATATTTCGCTTTAAAAGAGAGCACAATTGCTTACCTTCCTCGTGGGAATGGATATGGAAGAATGCATTACATTCCAAAGCAAAATAAGTTACCTTGCCTTTTCCTTCCTTTGCTTTTCTACCTCTTCCTTGCTTGGCATTATTCTGCTTGTTCGATGATGTGATGAAAAGGCTCATATGAATAGACAAATCGCTGAGGTTAAATAGAATGAAAGAATTATAAAAGAATTATTGTTTCATTAAAAAATTAGATTGAATATACTATAAACGATTAGATATAAAAAGGGAGTAATCCTCAAAAGTAAGGGAAAAAATCAATCTTTAAAATGGAAGGAAAAATAAAATTCAAAAAGGAAGGAAAAATAAGAATACAAATAACTTCCGATTGAATATTAACAATAAAAGAAATAAGTAAACTAAAAAAATAAGACAATAAAATTCAACCCCTCACACTTAAAGTCATCATTATCCTCAATGTTGGTAAATTAAAAGAAACAATAGGAAAAATAATTGTAAAATGAGAGACGTGCAAAACAAGAAACTAAATACTAAAAAAAATGTTTGCACAAGGTTATGCCTTCTTTGACCTATGTGGGGTGGATTTGACATGATTGTGTGCGTTTTGGCACATGGCCCTCCCTGATAGCTTTACAATGTCCTCTATAAAGCACATGACTGTGTAGCATATGGCATATAGTCATGCCTGAGTCTATTTTTGTGAAATGTAAAGGTGCACAGCTGTGCGCATTTTTGGCACACAACAGTGTCTATGTCACCAAAGTGACACAGTTGTGTCTGTTCTCTGAATTCTCCTTCTAATTCTTTTGTCATAATTCTAATTCAAAGAATTTAAACTAACTATATTTTGCATTTACAAATCCTAATTTCATCCATGCACATAAGTCATTAATTCATATTCATAGTCACATAAATTTAACAAAGAATTCATACTTTCATCAAATAATTAATTCAATTAAGTTCACTTACAACCTTTTTGTGCTCTTGTAAATTATTCCCTTTTTTTTAATTTGTTATCACTTGAACTACCATGTCTTCCTGCAATATAGCATGAAATAATAAATGTTAACAAAACTAAAATGCTCTAGTATTAAAACAAAAATATGAAAATGAAATTAAAATTAAGTTACAAAGCTTAGTTGAGCCCCCAAGAAACGCTTGTTTAATAAGGTCATTAGCTTGACCATGGTTTGGATAATTTAGGGGTGTCCTTCAAATAGGCAACTTGATGGAATCCATCAATTTTGCCTCCATGGTACTTCTTCAATCTCTATCCATTAACCTTAAACTTGTCTCTAGAAGCATTTATTAATTCTACTACCCTTGATGGAAATGTTTGAGTTACTTTAAAAGGTCTAGACCATCTTGTCTTCAATTTCCCTAGAAATAGTCTCACTTTAGAGTTGTAAAGCAAAACTCGCTCTCCTATTTCAAAATGCTTCTTTCGTATTATTGCATCATGCACTTCTTGGTATTTTCTTTGCAAATTCTTGAACTTTCATAAGCAGTTTGTCTAATCTCATTAAGTTAGTTCAATTGTAACATTCTCCTCTCTATTGCTTTCTTAAAGTCATAGTTTAGAGTTTTAATTGTCCAGTAAGCTTTATTTTCAATTTTCACTAGAAGATGACATGCCTTTCTATACACCAATCTAAAAGGAGACATTCTAATTAGTGTCTTGTATACAGTTTTATATGCCCACAAAGTATAATTTGGCTTCCTTGACCAATCTTTCCTTGATTTGCTTATTGTTCTTTCTAATATTTTTTTTAACTCCCTATTATTGACTTCAACCTGTCCATAAGTTTGTGGATGATCCAGAGTAGCTACTTTATGCCTTAGTCCATACCTAGCTAATAGCATAGCTATATTTTTATTATAGAAATGAGTACCTCCATCACTAATAATGAACCTTGGCATTCTAAACCTAGCAAAAAGCTTTTTAAGGAATTTACACACCACTCTTGCATCATTAATGATGAAAGCTCATGCTTCAACACATTTTGACACATAATCAACTCATACTAATATATATTTGTTACCTCCAGAAGATGGAAATGGTCCCATTAAGTCAATGCCCCAAACATTAAAGATTTCCACTTCTAGAGTACTGGTTGTAGCATTTCATCCCTTTTGGTCATATTTCCACTCCTTTTAGAAGCCACTCTCTAAGACCTTAGAAGTTATTCATTGATACCTAAAGTGTCCTCCATGATTCAATCCATGATAATGATGTAGAATGGACTGGATTTCTTTATTAGACACACATCTTCTTATTGTTGAAGGAATCAGTTACATGTGTGGTGAGCACAAACCTTAAATAGGGTAAAATTTTAAAAAATTTTACTTGCATAACCCTTTATGACATGAAGAATTCCATTCCCAAGAATCCATTTTGTATTTTACACACAACTAAATTACAAAACAACATGTATAAGCAATAACCTAGGAAATTCAAAGTTTAAGAAAACTTACCAACTCCTAAGTTTTATATAGACCTTTTTAAGTGCTTTTGGTTCAACTCTTGAATCAACTGCTCTAGCCTCCCAAATGTTAGGCCTTTAGCTTGAAACACCAAAGCTCTACCAAATCACCTTTTTACTTAAATTTGATTAGTTGCAAGTAACTTCTCAAATGACCCTTACAAACCTTGCAATAACTCAATTCTTTGCAAGAACACTTAGGGTTTATTGTGTAGATGTTGTTTCTATCTTTTGTGTGTCTCTAACATCTAACCTTTAGAACATTTCTTAGGTTACATATATATGTAGAGAAAGTAAAACCTAATGACATCATCTCTTACATATAAGTACACAACTTGTATGCATATCATTAGGGTTCCATGAATTATATAGAGAATACATCTCATGTATTTGTCTACATATGTGATCTATAACTTATCTTTGCCATAGTCAACAATTTACATATTAGAGATAATGTGTGCCTAATATGCCAAACTTGACCACATAATCTTATATGGATTTGGGCTTAATAATTAGGCTAACATTTGGCCTAAGCCCAATCCATCAAATAAATGGGCTTAGATGAGGTTCATGGGCCCTCTCAAATCCTTAGATTAATCTTTGGTCCAAAACCCTTTTAGGCCTATGCCCAAACAACTTGGATCATTAATCCAAGTCCAATTAGAAATACCACATATTATTAATTTAATACTTTAATTAATATATTATATTAATTAAAGATAAATTAATAATTGAACTCTTACTTGAATCAGATTTCATGATATACTAGAATCATTGCTTAAAACATAAATCCAATTCCATTAACCTTAATTAATTGATTAAACACTTTAATCAATAATTATATTAATACTAATGGTGATTTGGTGGAACTCTTTTAGGTGTGACTTACTAGGTTCATGTCTAATTGGCAACGAGAATATAATATTAACACTTGATATTATTTGAAACTCCTTTCACATTTAAATGTGAAAATCCCAATTATGCATATTTAGTTCTCATAAGTTGTGAGTGACCCCTAGCATTGATATCACAACTACCCAATAATAAATGAATGCATATATTGATTCACACAAGCCCTTTTGGTCATAATTATTGTGCACTAAAATATCTTCATTAGGAGATCCCGATATAGCCTAGAGTCAAGGTTTAGTCAAACTCTAACAGTTATATCATATAACCTCATCTCAAGTTTCAATTCTTGATAAAATATAACAAATACTAGAAACACTTTTCTAGTACTGAAACTTTTTCAAACTGTGTTATGTTTGTCCTGGCCAGGAAGATATTCATTAAGAACAAACTCAGATAGCATAGGATCTTATCCCGGTTAACTTTAGGCAATGAATCTCATCTTTATTGAACAATCATCCTTACATTTAACCATGAAGAGCCTTCACATACTATATACTTATGTGTGATTAACACAAGCCTATAAGCGGTAATAAACCCTAACCATTTAAATTTGGATGGCCGTTTCACCTCAGGTTAAAGGACTATATGCACTATTATGACCTAGATTGTGATCGTTGACTATAAGTGAATATCCTTGCGATCACAAATCTAACGTCACTGTTTGATCCACCCATCACATGAGTATCCACATGTCTATTCTGATATCTCATATCAAGTAGCATGAGACTCACTACCTCCCACTATTAGTATCACACATTAATCAAGGAAAATAGATAGAGGTGATAGTCTAATTAATAGTACCCAAATATTAATTTATCGACTATAAACATTTTATAACATATGTACTAAATAAATTTGTAGCTCATATTATCAACTCTTAATGATAAATTTATTTAACATCATGCAAATGGATAAACATTCAATTAAATAAACACTTTAGATAATAGAATATTATTTAATTGCCATTTGGGATAATTTATAATGTCAAAATATAAGATTGACCTCTAGGGGATACCAACTATATTAACAATCTCCCACTTACACTACAATCACTACAATATCTTAAACCAATCTTCTCAAGATGTCGATCCAGCTATAGTTATATTAGTGCTTTAGTAAGTGGATCAGTGACATTATCAGGTGAAGCTACCTTTTTCAAGACGATATTGCCTTTTCCAACAAGTTCTCTAAAATGAAAGCACCTTTCTATGTGTTTGGATTTCTGGTGAGACCTTGGTTCATTTGCCAAAGCAATGGCTCTATTATTTTCATAATATACAGGAACAGGGACTTAATGAAAGGAACAACTCCTAGTTCATAAATGAACTTCTTAATCCAAATAGTTTCTTTAGCAGCATTCGATGCAGCTGTATACTCAGCCTCTGTGGTGGAATTGATAGTGACACTTTGCTGAGAACTTTTCTAGCTCACCACACCTCCATTACAAATAAAAATAAACCTAGAGACAGACTTTCTATCATCTACATCTGACTGAAAAGTTAGAATCTATGAAACCATCTATCTGTAAATCACCTCCTCCATAACTTGAAGCTAAATCTTTAGTCCTTCTCAAGTACTTAAAGATTGCCTTAACAGCTATCTATTGTTCCATAACTGGATTGGATTGAAACATGCTAGTCACACTAACAACATAGGCAATATTAGGCCTAGTACACAACATAGCATACATTAAGCTTCCTATAGCTAAAGCATAAAGAACTTTGGTCATTTGCTTCATCTCTTCGGGTGGTTTAGGTGACATACCCCTGGATAAATGGATACCATGCCTAAATGGTAACAATCCTCTTTTGGAATCAAGCATGTTGAACCTCTTAGACACCTTTTCCAAGTAAAGACTTTGGGACAAACCTATCATTCTCTTATATCTATCTTTATAGACTTGAATCTCGAGAATATAGGTTGCCTCCCCTAAGAAGATTTTAGATAGCCATACTTTTACAGAAGTCATCATTCCAACATCATTTCCAATTAGTAGAATGTCACCCATACACATACAAGACTAGGAAAGTGAGTTGGCTCCCACTAACCTTCTTGTAAACACTTGGCTCATCATCATTCTTGAAGAATTCATAAGAATGGATAGCCTTATCGAAATGATGATTTCAACTCCTTGAAGCCTACTTCAGATCATAAATAGATCTATCTTGCACACTTTTGAGCTATCCTCAGATTCAAAATCCTTAGGTTGCTCTATGAAAATGTCTTCCTCAATATAATAATTAAGGAAGGTGGTCTTAACATCCATTTGCCAAACCTTATAATCATAGTGTGCAACTATAGCTAGAAGAATATGAATGGATTTAAGCACAGCTACTGGCGAGAAGGTCTCCTCATAGTTGACCCCTCCCCTTTGGCAAAACCCTTTCGCTACAAGCCTAACTTTATAGGTCTCTATGTTCCCATCTGCATCAATCTTTCTCTTAAAGATCTATTTGCACCCAATGGGTATAATAGCTATAGAGGGATCAACAAGTGTCCAGATTTAGTTTGCATATATGGAATCCATTTCAGTTCTCATAGCCTCAAGCCATCTCAAAGAATCTTTATCATAAAAACTTCTTCATATGTAGTAAGATCATCAACATGAACACTTTCTTCATGATCGTGCAACTCTTGCATATCATAAAGAAAATCGTATCTCTTCGGAGGACGAGATACCCTACTAGAATTTCTAGGAGTCAGTATGATAATATTCTCAATTGGAATAGGCTCTTCGGGTTGATCAATATCCATTTGATCGATTTGTTAGGCTTCCTTAGATGACTCCTCATCTAACATTATCTTCCTTCCTTTGCCACCTTCCTTAAGAAACTATTTTTAAGGAAAGTAGCATCTTTGCTTATAACAATAATTTGTTTAGCAGGAAGATAAAAGCAGTATCCTAAACTGTCTTTAAGATATCCAATAAACCTTTCTTTAATCAATTTTACATCTAACTTGTCTGATTTTAGCCTTTTGATAAAAGTTGGACATCCCCAAATCTTAATATGTTTAAGACTGGGTGTTCTACCATGCCATATCTCATATGGTGTAGTAAAAACATATTTGGTTAGAACACAATTAAGGATGCAGGAGGCCATTTGGGGTGTATAACCCCAAAGTGAAATATGAAGATCAGTGCATCTCATTATAGAATGTACCATATCTAATAAAGTACGATTTTCTCGCTCGGATACACCATTTAATTAAGGTATTCTAGGTCGTGTGAGTTGTGATGCAATGCCATGTTCCTTAAGGAACTCAATGAATTTGGTACTTAAGTATTCTCCTCCTCGATTTGATATTAGATTCCTAATTTAGTTCTCTACTTGGGCTTTGTATTCCTTGAACTTTTTAAGAGATTCACTTTTGTTCTTCATAAGAAACAAGTGCCTATAGCTTAATAGATCATCTTAGAAAGTAGTTGAAACCACCTTTAGCCATTTCAGTAAATGGTCCACATACATCACTATGTATGATCTCCAACACATCTTTGGCTCTTGCCATTTATCAAACAAATGGTGATCTAGTCATCTTGTCATGACGACAAGCCTCACAAGTCAGATTGGATACATATTTAAGATTGCTCAAGATTCCCATCCTTTCCAACTTATTGATCATATCCTCCATAATGTGACATAATCTTAAGTGCCATAGAGGCATTTTCAATTAGCATTACATTTGTATCACTTACATTAATTTGAGGCTCAATGTTACTGGACATATTATCAACATAATATAAATGATGTATTAAATAACCCATGCCTACCATTTCACTTCCAAAGTAAATGTTAAAACATCTCTTTTAAAATGGAATTCATAACCCTTTCTAGTTAAACTAGAAACGGAGACAATGTTTTTATAGGCAATATGTATATACAATACATCATCCAATAACAAAATATTATTATATAAATCAATAGAAAGTGGATATTATAGCCTTTGCTATAACACTTGCTCCATTTTCAAGCTTTAAGGTCGCTTCATTAAGCCTCAACCTTCTCTTATTTGCTAGATCCTCCAAGGATGAACAAATATGAGAGCTAGCACTCGTATCCAATACTCGTACATTAGATGAGCTCTTAGAACATTTAGAAGCAAGTAAATTAGAGAAAGTCTCACATTCTCTTTGCTTTCCCTTTACCCTTGTCTTGAGAGACTCAAGGAACTTAGGATAATTCCTCTTCCAATGTCCTTTGCCTTAGCAATGGAAACACTTTCCTCTACCTTGCTCTTCCCTTACAATTGCTTTACCCTTATTTTTTGCTATGCCACCCGTGAGTTTGACAACATTTTTCTTGCCTTTCTTCTACTTATTGCCTTTCTTTTTAGTCCCACTAAAAAGGCAATAAGTGCAACCTCCTTCACTTTATTCCCTTAGATAGACTTTTGGGTCGTCAGAAGCATGTTTAAAAGTTTCACAAAAGTACACTCTATTTTGTTCATATGGAAATTGGCAATAGTTTGCCCAAAAGATTTAGGAAAGGATTGAAGGATCAAATCCATTTAGAGGTGGAAGTCCATAGTAAAATCTAGACTTTCTAGCTCCTTCATAGATCTAACTATGGAGTTCACATGGACTCCCACATCCTCATCCTCCTTCATTTTAGCACAAAAAAGCCACTTTGATATCTCACATTTAGCGGTCCTCCTTTGTTCATCAAATAACTCTTATAGGTGAAGTAGGATTTCCTTTGCACTTATGTACTTCTCATGTTGCCGATGGATTTCGGTGCTCATAAAAGCCCATATTATACAACATGTTTGCATATCATCATCTTTTCATTTTTCTAGAGTCTCACGCTCCTTTTATGAAGTATTTTCGGGAAGTGGACCGGGTGGGAATTGTTCTAATATATATAGTATTTTTTTGAAAGGTAAAATAAATTTTAGGTGAAGGAATTGATTACACACACTAGAATATAGCGAAAGCATGGTGTAAGCATGAAACCGATTAGGATAAATTTTAAAAAATTTTCCTAGTGTGTAACCCTTGTATGAAAGGCAAGAATTCCAAAAACTACCAAGATCACAACACATTTAATTTACATAACTAATTTGCTTGCATGCTTAATAGACAACATAAATCAAAGATTCATAAAACAACTAAAACACAAAGCAGGGCAAGAGACCTACATCTACAGTTTAGTAATTCTTATAAACTCTAAATGTCGATAGCACGCTCGATAAGCTTTAGGAAATGGTTGATACAAATCTACAAGCTCCTAGCTCCCTGAGTGTGAAGCCTCTAGCTCGAAACACACAAGTGGCATCGGAATAACTCCAAGCTTTTGAAGAATCTCTACCTGCAAGCTTCTCCTTTGGTGACCCAAAAGCTTGCTAGAGCTCCTCTGATGTAGGACTTGTTGCCTCTTTTGGATGGATGTAGCCTTCACTTGCACAACTTTTGCACAAGGGATGATGATAATGAATTTATAAAGAAATACAACTCTTGTATCTCTCATTCACACACTTAGAAAAAGAAGAAGAAGATGAAGAAGTCTCAACTCTTGAGAACTCTATCTTATTTTCTCTCTTTTGTGCTAATGTGTCTAAGGAATTAGTAAGTGTTCTTGTGTAAAGAATATCCACTAACTTAGTGTATATATTAGAGACTAATTTTGCATGTGTAGAGATCCTCCACTAACTTAAGCTTGAGCATTGAATAAGCCATCTTATACATGTAGAGATTGTCAACTTACCGTTGACTTTTGCATTAAATAAGTAACCTCATGCATGTAGAGATTCTCCATTAACTAAAGATGCATGCTTATGACACTTTGCCATGGTGTCACTCATGCAATCATATTGCATGGAAAGCACATGCTTAGGTGGCCACCATGCAAGTATGAGCACCACATGCTTACGCTTATGTGGCACCTTTTTTAATAAGTGTGCTTTAATTAGTTGGGCTTATAAAACTCTTAAATGAGCTCATCTCTACAACATCCACTAATTAGATTTATGGGTTGTATTTAACACTTAAATAAGGCCCTTCTCACTAATACACTTAATTATTTAAGCTCATCCATCATCCATCATCCATTAAGCTGCATACACATGGTCCATCTCATGGCCTATATCTAACGTAGTCAAGGTGGTAAATATCAATTTGGTCCTTAAACTTAATATCACATATTAAATTAAGTCCAAATTAATATTTAATAGTCCTAACCTTTGAATTAGATTTCAGGATATGCTAGATCCCCGCATAAATGAAAATGCAATTTAATTAATTTAATTAATTAATTAAACACTTTAATTAATAATCATATTAATTATTATCATTATCGATGCTACTCTTATGTGTGTGACTTACTAGGTTCAAGTCCAAATGGCAATGGAAATAAATAATATTAACTCTTAATATTATTAGAAACTCTTTCCAAGCTAAATCTAAAAACCCTAATTAATGACATTTAGTTTCCATAAGTTGTGAGTGACCCCTAGCATAGATATCATGACTACCCAATTGGAAATGAATGCTATTTGTAGATTTACAAGAACCATAGGAGATAATTACTGTGCACCCAATGTCCCTTCATTATAAGATCCTGACATCGGCTATAGTCATGGTCAGTCAAACTCTGATTGCTTCAATCATATGAACTCATCTTTTTTTCAATTCTCGATAAAACATTACTTCTACTAGAAACACTTTCTAGCATCAAAACTTTTTTTGGGTAAGTCAAGTTTGACCTGGCCAGAAACTTATTCATCGAGAATAACTTAGATAGCATATGATCTTATCCCAGTTCACTCTAGGTAATGAATTCCATCTTGGCCGATCACTCATCCCTACATATAACTGACTAGAGCCACTACACGTCACATACCCATACATGGCTAGCAAAAGTATGTAAGTAGTAACAAACTCTAACCAACCATATATGGATGACCGTGTCGCCTCAGGTTAAAGGACCATATGCACCATTTTGTCCAAAACAGTGATTATTGACAAAAGTGAATGTCCATGCAATCACTTATCTTACATCACAGTTTGATCCTCCCATCACATGAGTATCCACAAGTCTATTTTGATATCTTATATTAGGTAGCATGAGATTGACTACCTCCCACTATTGATATCATATATCGATAAAGGAAAATAGACTAAGGTGATAGTCTATGGATTAATATTACCCATTTATTAATCCTACGACTGCAAACATTTATAACATATGTACTAAAAGAATTTGTCACTCATATTATAAACTTTTGATAATAAATTCTTTTAACATAATGCTAAAGGGTAAATACTTAAATAAACAAATACTTTATTTACATAGATATTTAATTGCCATAGGGATAAAACTACAATGTCATTTATATTACAAGAAATGGCACTAGGGCACATCTATACTAACATTAGGTTCCTTAGTTAATTTATGAAATTAGAGACCGTGAGCCTATGTTGGTTAAGTATGACTGAAAGTGGGTTTGATGGTCTCATATTATCAAGTTTCTGTAAAGGTAATTAGTTATGTGACATTATTATTATTACCATTAGATTTGGTCTTTAATCGTAATGGCCTCACACTAACTTGGCAAATCCTACACTTATAAAGTAGGAAATGAAAATCCCTTGTTGGATGGATTTCTTATAGGTGATGGAATTCTTAATGGGTCACTAATATCCGTCAAGTACACATTACCATTCTTGGAATATTAGTTCTCATTAAGTGAACAACTCTTGTCCATCATATCTCATATGAGGTTCTATCAATCTGGCTCCTAATACTACGTGCCTCAGGTACACAATGTCATTCTTGGCCTTTGGTATTATTTAGGTCCACACCATTGGATCGATGAAATGTATGGATTTGAACACTACAAACCTCAGGTACTCCTATTTGGCATTCTTGGCCTATAGTGTATCCATACACCCATAATATTTCATGCTTAATAATAACACTACATGAATCTCTTAGGCCTTATACACCCCTATGTATCCATAGCCAATGCACACAATCCTAAAACCATACAAGTTATTGCTCCAATGGAGAGCCTACACCTAAATTTAATTTGGAAGATTTTGGGTCTTTATCTAAGGTCTCACTTTACACATTAGCCAATATATACATATATATATATATATATATATATATATATATATATATATCACATACCTATATTGCATGACATCTTTACATATATATACATATCACATATGCATACAACATGTTACAACATATATATCACATATATACATAGAACATGCAAAATGGATGCATAAATAAGGAGTGATCATGGGCCTTCCTTAAGCCTATTCTAACTCTTAAAATAAATTACAAAGTGGGCATAGCCTAAGAAAAGCCTTCAAGCATGAAACTCCTTGTCACCATCTCCATAGATCTCCAACTTGAACACTTCAAGCTCCATGTCGCAACTCTTGTGATTTACATTCAATCCTTGGCATGCTAAGGCAAATATTACATCCTAATTCTATGTAATTAACATTTAATTACATATAAAATAATAAAATTAATTATTATTACAAACCAAAGGATGTAATCTAAGTCCATGATCATTCCATGCATGTATGACAAGCATAAACCATGTAAAATGCAACTATTGCATGTTAAATCTAATTTGCATAGTATACAAGCATGAAAACTTATGTTCATAGGCTTCAAGTGCTCCTTACAAGCTCCTCATGATTGTGAGGAGCACTCATGAGGGGCTCAGATTATTGAAAATAAGCCGATTCTGCCAATTGAGCCAAATCTGAGCTGCTCATGACCCAGAGGTAGCTCCTCATGATCGTGAGCAGCCTGGGAGCTTAATTTTGGCCATTTTTACACATCTTTAGCCACAACACTTGTAACTAAAAATAATCATAATCACAACACTTGCAGTTATCAATCAATTTAGTATATGTAAAGTGCAAAAGGGGGCTCTGATACCACTGAAGGAATTGGTTATGCAACTTACATGTGTGGTGAGCAAAAACCTTAAGTAGGGTAAAATTTCAAAAACTTTTACTTACATAACCCTTTATAACATGAAGAATTTCATTACTAAGAATCCATTTTGCATTTTACACACAATTAAATTATAAAACATGTATAAGCAACAACTTAGCAAATTCTAAGTTTAAGAAAACTTACCAGCTCCAAAGTTTGATGTAGACCACAATAGTTAATCTACAAGCTTTAGGTGCTTTTGGTTTAACTCTTGACTCAATTGCTCTAGCCTCCCAAATGTTAGGCCTCTAGCTTGAAACACCAAAGCTTCACAAAATCACCTTCTTGCTTAGATTTGAGTAGTTGTTAGTAGCCTCTCAAATGACCCTCACAAATTGTCACACCCGTACTCTACTATAGGTACATTTGCATACATATTACATTGCATTTATATATATATATTGGTTGAGTTTAAGTATAAGCTAGTATACATGGTTAGGCTAGTGTATCGGGTTAAGTCGTGACTTGTGCTCAATCGAAGAGCGAGAATTTTTTAATTTTGATTTAACTTAAAATTAGTAAAATGATGAGAATAAAAGGGATTAGGATTAAAAATAAAGTAAAGAGTGAGATTTAAAAAGTTTAGGATGATTTGGACTCAATTGAAACAAATGGACGTGCTAAAATGCACAATTGAAAGCTTGAGGTTTAATAGAGGAGAAAACCATTT
>CATIWM010068382.1:0-24971 GCA_949671775.1 Mallotus repandus
TAGTATTTGTTATGTTTTATCAAGAATAACTTGAGATAAGGTCATATGATAAAGCTATTAGAGTTTGATTAAACCTTGACTCTAGGCTATATCAGGATCTTCAAATGAAGGATTTTAGTGCACAGTAATTATGATCTAAAGGTTCATGTGAATCATCATATGCATTCATTTCTAATTGGGCAGTTGTGATATCGATACTAGGGGTCACTTACAATTTATGAGAACTAAATGTATATAATTGGAATTTTCACATTTAGGTTTGAAAGAGTTTCAAATAATATCAAGAGTTAATATTATATTCTCATTGCCAATTAGACATGAACCTAGTATGTCACACCTAAAAGAGTTTTTCCATATCACATTATTAATCTAATTATTGATTAAAGAGTTTAATCAATTAATTAAGATTAACGGAATTGAATTTATGCTTTGAGCAATAATTTTAACATATCATGAAATCTAATTCCACTAAGAGTTTAATTATTGAATACTTGATTAATATGAGATATTAATTAAAGCATTAAATAAATAAAGAGTATATGTTGTCTCTTGATGGACTTGGATTAATGGCCCAAGGTGTGTGGGCCTAGGCCTAAAGATTAATCCAAGGCCCATTAACATAACTCAAGGCTCATTAGTTTGATGAAATGAGCTTGGGCCAAATGTTGGCCTAACTCCAAGGCCTATTAGTTTGATAAAATGGGCTTGAGCCAAGATTTGGCCTAACTAAAAGGCCCAATTCCATCAACTAGGCCCAATTGATTTATAGATTGGACTTGGCTCATATATTGGCCCAATAACCAAGCTGAAGTCCGTTTATCAATATAAGTCTATTTTGGCATATTATGAGATATTATCTCTTAGGTTTGTTTAGTTAATTTTTGGGGCAAATTGAGTTAGTGGGTTGTGTAGAGAAAATATATGTGGATTAAATACATGAGATGTGTTTAGATTATTTACATCTATTTTCTACACATGTTAGATATTTATGCAATTACACTCTTAACTATGTCATAAGGTGTCTTCCAAATGATTATGGTGTAAGAGATATTTAATTGTGTATGTCTAACTTAACCCTAATTTCTCTACATATATATATCACCTTAAGAAGAGTTCTTAAGGAAGTTATATAAGACATTCCATTAAGAGTTAGTGGGAAGTGTCAAGACAAAAGATATACCATAAGGAAAGACAAAATATACCAAACATAAACTCTTAGTTCTTGTTAGTGGGATTGAGTTAGTTGAAGTTTCTTTGGGACACAAGAGAGGTGCTTGCAACTGCATTTAATCAAAGGCAAGAAGGTGATGGAAGGCTTTGGTGTTTCAAGCTAAAGGCCATACATTTGGATGGCTTAGCATTAATTTAAGAGAGCAAATCCATTGTAGTAGATTACTTGTGGTCTATATCAAACACTTGGGAGATTGTAAGTATTATGCCAATATGACTTCTTAAGTTTTGTGTTTATACATGTTGATGTATGTTAGCTATATGTTTAATTGCAAAATGGATTCATGGGAGTGGAAATTCTTCATGTGATGAAGGGTTATGAGAAAGTAAAATTTTGAAATTTACTCTACTTAAGTTAGTGCTCACCACACTATTCTTAAAATCTAAGTAGGATAACCAATTTCCTTTTCAGTATAGCATGTGCTTGTAGCATCTTTAGTGCAATTTTCTATATATACTCCCTCATTGGATATTTTAGGAGGCCTTTAGACGCATATAGTTTACTTTATCGAATTGAATACTTAGGACACTTGTTTTGAATATATAGCCTATTTTCCTCCTTTTTTAAGGATTTAGACCCCCTTTAAACCAAACCAACCCCATCTTTGTCGAAGGCACACTTCAAAAGTATAAAGTTTGTAATTTTCAAGTCATATCACATTCAAACGACTATGATGACTTCTTTTGAGCATTTCTAAAGCAAAGTTGCTTTCTTTTTTTGCCTAAACAAGTCTAGCTAGTCAATTATTTTGAGGACCTAGTTTCACATTTCTCACATTTATTTCATTTCATTGCATTTTCTACTTCACATTTCTCACGTTTATTTCATTTCATTGCATTTTCTGCTTCTACTCCCTTCTTCTTCTTCTTTTTATTTTAATATTTTGGGCTAGTGTTTGTATTATTGTGACTTTTTGTGTTAAAATTCAACCATATTGCATACTTGGTGATATATTATGTTGATTATTTGGTTACTCAAATAATTACTGTAAAATGTGAATTTAAGAAATATTCTTAAACAATTTATTTCGCCTAATTCAAATTGAATTGAGTTTTAACAATTATTTAAAATCTAACACAAATTATAATATTGAAAAAATAAATTTAGTTTATTCAAATATAAAAAATATTTATTCATTTGTTATATATTAATTAACATTATATTTAACAATAATTTTCAAAAAAGTTAATTAATTTTATTTGTGATTATTAAGGAAAAAATTCATTTAATTTTTAATTTATTATATTAATTTGATGAATTATATAGTTATTATGAAAATTAAATAATAAAATTATATATATATATATATATATATATATGATATAATTTTTGAACCTAAAAATATAATTATCCTATTCAATATTGATCGTTAAAATAATCACACCAGTATCACTCCTAGAATCATCAATAATCTCTTTGTGCCAACTTCGACAGGTTAAATGCACTCATAGTCACTAAACTTTTGATTTATTGTATTCTGGACACCAAACTTTAATTTATATCTTTTTAATATCAAAACTTCAATTCAAACTGGTGGTAAAGTGCTGACATGGTCACCGATTCATGCCAGCTTCTACATTTTCTTTGATCTTAAATGCATAGATGGTCACCGAACTTTGATTTTATTTCAATTCGGATACTCAATTTCAATTCGTATCTTTCAATACCAAAATATTTTATTTAAATTGAAATTATAACTTAATCAATTCTAATTCTATCAAGTAAATTTTCTCATCATATTGATATTTAATTTTTTTAATATTTTAATATACATACAATTTAGATATATTTTAATTAAAATTATATTGTATGTTAATTAAATTATATATAAATATTTTATTTAAATTAAAATTATAACTTAACTAAGCCTAATTCTATAAGTAAGTTATTCTTATCATATTATTATTTAACTTCTTAATAATTATAATATACATACAATTTAAATATATTATATCTCAAAAATTAATTTTTAAGATATAGTTAAATAAGTAAAATTATTAAATTTTGTGTTTATATAATATTAATAATATTATCGTCATATTAATATTTAACTTTCTAATATTTTTGATTTTTTTTCTTTAATATGTTTTTAATTAAATAAAGCTTAAAAATATAATTTTTAAAATATTTTTTAATTTTTATTAATTTAATTAAGAAATTAATTTTTTTAAAAATTATATATATTAATATTATAAATGATTGACATATAAAATATATCTAAATTGTATGTATATTAAAAATATTAAGAAGTTAAATATTAATATGATGAGAATAATTTACTTATAGAATTAGGCTAATTAAGTTATAATTTTAATTTAAATAAAATATTACATCTAATTTAATTTAAATATATATGAATTGTATGTATGTTAGAATATTAAAGTTAAATATTAATATGATGAGAATAATTTATTTACTATAATTAGGATTGATTAGGTTATCATTTTAATTTAAATAAAAATATTTGATATTAAAAAAATACAATTTGAAATTGAGTACCCGAATTCAAAAAAAATCAAAGTTCGATGACCATATGTGCGTTTAAGGTCGAAGATGACGTGAAAGCTGATATAAAGAATATTTGATGAATATTTTTCAATCGGTGATCACGTCAGCACTTTACCACCAGGTGATTGGTAGTTGATAATTAAATTGATGTTTGAGTACCAAAAAGATATAAATTAAAATTTAGTATTTAAAATGAAACAAATCTAAAGTTAGGTGATCACAAACTTTGACCTTAGATTTGCCTTTAAAATCTCCATTGGATATATTGGTTTTTGAACTCTCTTCCTCACCATTTTAATAACAACATAAAATGGCAACAAAAAAAAAAAAAAAAAAAAAAAAAGAAAAAAGAAAAATCACCTGCTATCTTTCGTCAAGAGAAAAAGGCTTAAATTTCAACAACCAGCACTATCCTCAGTAGCTCCTTATTTTCGCTTTTACAAGAGTAGATTTACAACTAGCAGTATTAGAGCCATTGGCGATAGGCTGAATAAAAATGAATAATAGGACTAATTTGTAAAATTTAAATAAAAATGAATAACAGGACTAATTTATAAAATTTAAAAGTTATGAGGGACTAATATTGCACTAAAAATTTTAAAGGGATGAAATATGAAAATTGAAATTCTTTTTGTGATTTTCTCATGCAGTTTGTTGTAGGGCATGGCACTATAAAAATTGATTTTTTTTAATTTACAATTTAATTGAAATTTGTTAATATTTTTTTAACAATTGGACCTTGCTAATTTTTTTTGTTAATAGAAGGTGATATAACCTTCGATGTATTGCATAACAAGAGACCTTACTATACAATTAAAATTAACTGGATCATAATTAAAAATGTAACAAAAAAGTGAAAATTTGTTAACGTTGCAATTGCAGTATTAAAAAAATGGATAAAAATATAAAACTGAAAAAAAAAGGTATTTCTTTGTCATTAGGCTTTTTCTTCTAACAAATGCAAAACATTAATACAAATAAACCAGAATTCCTAAAGCGCACACAACTTTTAGGTTATTTGACATTTTATGGCAAAAATAATAAAATTATTTTGCTTTTTATATAGTGTGCTTTTGAAACTAATTCATATTTTGGTGGTATTTTTATTATTATTTTTTAAAAAAAGTAATTTTACCATTAAAAATGGCAAAATTGCATAAAGACAAATTTAACTGAGGTTGTAACGTCAAAATAGCGGAATGAGAAAAAAAAAATTTTTTGACATAAGGTAAGGCTACGCGCTGCAGCCTTATTGCATTCCGCCACTGCCATGGCCATGCAGTATTCTTTTTTTTTTGAGAAATTTAGTTAGTGAATATTATAGGAATGGCCATGCAGTATTTGTGAAAATGTTTAGTTAGTGAATATTTCTTTTTGTATATTTGTTGGTAAATATATATTTCATTAGTGAAGGAAAAAATATTTAGTTAGTAAGAAAAATTTGTTGGTAAATATATATGTTGTATTTAATTAGTTAAGGAAAAAAATTTAGTCAGTAAAAAAAATTTAAACTTCCGAGTTCGAATGCATAAACAAAGTGATAATTTATTTTCATTGTTGCTCTACAACTTTATTTTTATTTTTTCTAATGCTAACTATTACATATTAATTATTATTATTTTCTTCAATAATAATAATAATAATAATAATAATATTATTATTATTATTATTATATAGGTTTAAATATTAAAATTATATAAAAATTATTATTAATTTTTATAAATAACAATAAGAGTGTATAATATGTGGAAATAGTTTATTAAAAATAATATAAAAATATAAATAAGATGATGATTATTATTAATAATATTATTATTGTTAGTAATAATAATAATAATAATAATAATAATAATAATAATAATAATAACTTTTCTCCTTGATGAAATTTGCCTAGCAAGATGTTTTGTTTATATAAAAAAGTAATATTCTTTATGATTTTTTTTGAAAATTTTTTCTTTATGAATTGATCCAAAGGCTATATTATCATTTAGGAAGTTAAAATAATATTTTAGGCCAATATTGTCATTAGAAAGTTAAAAAAAAAAATTTTAATAATTTTATTATAAATTTTAAAATTTAATATAAATATTTTAATTTAACTAATTATTTCTAATTTTTAAATGTATTAAAACATCATATTACTCTTTAAAATATTCCATTGGGCTCATACAATTCAAATTAGAATAATTTTTTTTAACGACAAATTAGAATAATTTTTAAAAAGTGTTAGATTATTAAAAAAATGACCTTTTATTTTTTTAAAAAATCTCCAACTTTGAGAAGTTCGAAAAGAACTAGCCTTCTTTTTGTAATTTCAAATTTCAAATAAAAAATAAATGCCATTTTTATATTTAGAAAATCTAAATGAGACCAATGACTTGGCAAAGGACTATTGGCAAATTAATATGTTAATTAAATTAAAAAAAAACTTGTGGGCATTCCACCACTTTGCCTTTCTTAAAATGATTGTTTATAATTTTTTTGACCAAAATTTATATAACTTGTAATGATGTCTATCAATTCTTGTTTTAGTAGAGTGCTGGTCCATTTCACCACTTGATGGTTCTGGGACCTTTTTATCTAAGGTCCGATTGTGATGTGGCAAGAACACCTATAAAATAAATAAATCTGGGTCAAGGAGGGCAGAGATACCTTTAGCCCCTTTGACGCTAAAATCAGTATAGACTTCTTATAGGAGAGATGTGATTCTCTAAGAATTATATTGTTGTTGTAAAAAAAATGGCGTTCTCATGCTTGAGAGAATATGTATATGGTGAAAATAAGAAGAAGAAGAATAAGAAAAGAGCTTACCCTTATTTCTTGAGGCATGAAGCTTATAATATGGGGTTGGTAAAAAGTAGATGCCATGTGTCAGTGTCTCACAGGCAAGGAGGAGGTTGGTGAAGGTGGACGCCACGTGTCGACGTCTCGTAGGCGGGGAGCCTTGTTGGGAGTGATGGCTTGCTAGGGAGTGGCAGCCATCTGTGTGACGGGATGGTGATTTGACATAGAGTAGGTGCTTGTCGAGGGGGAAGGTAGGCGGGGTTTCTCCTTGTATGCGACAGTTAGACAAGCAAAGTTCCTCCCTGCATATACCAACCCTGTATGCTCAGAGTCAGACAGTTAGAAGATGTGAAGTACTGAAAGTTTGAGGTTGCTCATTTGCAATCTTTCTAAGAAGGAGTGCTTTAGGAATGGGAGCCAACCAGTCAAAGGCAGTTGACATATCATGTTGGTTGACCTTGCTTTACACGTGTCATTATGGGATTGGTAGGGGATTTTTCATGTATCATTTGTAGTCCCCCCTAAAGTCCTGAGTAGAGAGAAGCGACACTCGAGACTGAAGAGCATGTGGGCGCTCTTCGAGGCTAGTTGGTTGAGATGTTTCACAGGGGCATTCATGCTTGACTAGTCGAGTTGCTTCCAAGCGATGGTGAAAAACCTTAATTCTAGCAAGGAATGCTTGATACAGTAGTAGTAGGCATGTCTTCCTAAGGAGGAAGTTTTTCTGAGTGTCTAGGTACTCCAGGTAGGAAGGTTTCCTAAGTGTCTGGGCATTCCAGGTAGGAAGGTTTCCTGAGTAGGAATTTTTTAAGTAAGATATTTATACCACAAGTCCTTAAGAAGATGGGACTCTCACTTATGGAGAGATTTTGACTTTCTTCCTGAGAAGGTTGGTTGGTGCCTTGGGAGGATTGGTGTTTCTTAAACCCTCATGGCATGGATTATTACTTAGGGAGAGTGCCTCACTTCCGGAGGACTAATTTGGAAGTAAGATTTGGCATCCTTGATAGGAGGATTTACAGATTTGGCATCCTTGATAGGAAGATTTGCTTTTCTTAAACCCCTATGGTGTGGATTCTCACTTATGGAGAGTGCCTCACTTTCGGAGGACTTATTTGAAAGTTAGAGGGTTTGGTCCCTTTATGATCTAGAGTCTGTCCCCCATTTGGGTTTCTAAGATAGGGGGTCTTTCTCATGTGAAGGAGTTAATGATTTCTGAGTATGCATTAATAATAGAGGAAATGTTTCTTCCATGTAAGGGGTACAAATTCCTGTATAGATAATCTTGGGTAGGCAAACTGTCAAACAGATTTGGCTCCTTTTTGGGAAATTCATATCTTTCATTGAATTTTCTGTGAAGAATCTTTGATCCCATGGGGGAGGTAGAAGTCTTTGACTAACAAATTCTCCAGTAGAGGATTTGGGTGTGGTCTTGTATGACCATAGAATGCTAGGTAGTTCTTCAGCCCGTCTGGCACTAAACAGATATTCTACTTGTCTGGCATTGAGTAGATCTTCTGCCTGTCTAGCTATGAGCAGATCTTCTGTCTGTCTGGCAATGAGCAGATCTTATGCCTGTGTGGCACTAAGCAAATTTTCTGCCTGTGTAGCACTGATGCCCTCTAGCTTTTTCTATAGGCCTTGCAGCACAACTTAATTGGACACTTCTACCTAAACGTTCATACGAGGATGTGAGGCAGAAGTGAAAACCGTTTACCGTTGTTGAATATTAAAATCTTGGGCATACCAAACTGGTAAAAAACTTTTTTTCACATGAAGTTAATGGCCCTTTGAATAGTTATGGTGGTGAGTGTCTTAGCTTCCACTCATTTGGCGAAGTAATTAATGATTAGGCGATGCATGGACCAAGTTAGCACCTACATGCATTACACTTCTTCACAAATTTAGTTGCATCCTTTGTCATGGTATACCGGAGATACCCCTGCCTGACTATCGAGTTACACATGGCTCATCCCCCTGTGTGGGTGCTATAGGCTCCTTCATAAATCTGCATGGTGAATCAAACTGCTCTAAAAGAGGGTTTAAGAGCTTCATTTTTGTTAAGAGGGAGTTCTTCCATCTTCTAGTACTTTACAATCAGATCTATCCAATAAGGTTATGATTCATGAGAGAATACATCATGGGGCTTCATTGTGCTAAACATGCTTATGATTTATGCTCTCACTTTTTGAGGTGAAGATTATATATGTGTGATGACCATTTTGCTAAGGAGATCTGCCTGACTATCCTCCTCTCTGGGCATTCTAGCAATGCAGGCAGGAACTTATTTTTCTTCAAATCTCCCTAAGACCTCTTTCATCTTATATTGGTATGCTTCCATTGTGCTATCTTCAATTTGGAATACTCAATTAATCTGGTTTACTATCAATCGAGAGTCATTATGTCCATTTAAATTTAAAACACCCACTGCTTTAGCTAACAGGAGTCCCCCTATCACTGCATTATATTTAGAGATGTTGTTAGAAGCGATGAAATCAAATCTCAAGATGAACTCAACCACAAACCCTTGGGGGAATTTTAAAACTATTCCTACTCCACTTCTTCTGGTACTACGGGATCCATTTGCATGTAGATTCCACTCGTAAGATAAATGAGTGGAACTGCTGGGATCAGAGACACATGAAGGTTTCCCTCCTGGTTATATGTCTTCAGAATCGATCTCATTGAAACTACATTCGGCGATAAAACTAGCCAAGGCTTGGGCAGTTGCTAGCTCTTCTCGGTTCATATCTCAAGCCATATCCTCATATTTTAATGGCTCACATCATCATTTGGCTTTTTATGGAGGGCCTTTGAAGAGTCTGCCTGAGTGGAGGGCCTTTGAAGAGTCTGCCTGAGTGGAGTGCCAGGCCGAACTACTCCCTGACTGTCTAAGAGGTGCTCTTAGAACTTCCTCACAGCTGTAAGGAGGGTATAAGCCAGTTTCTCCATCCTATAGCGCTTTAGTTTAGCACTTTGCTAATATAATAAATCAATCTCTGAATATGATTTTCCTCTCTTGTTGATACCGAGCTCACTACTTGATCTGAGGTGGAAACTCATGAAACTGAGAAACTTTTCCCCAATGATGGAAAAAACCATATCCTCAAGATGGTACGCATCCAAGGCAGTTTTCTTCTCATCGTGTTTGTTCATAGAGATCTGATGGTACATAGATAGGATATCTGCTTATGTGAGGAACTTGAACCCAATAGTTGTGTTAACTAGCTTATCAACAGATGGTAATGGAAACTGATCCTTCGGGCAAGTCTCATTCAGGTTCGTGAAACTTATGCATAATCTCCATTTGCCATTCCCCTTCTAGGCTAGAATAATGTTGACCAGCTAGGGGGAAAAGTGACCTCTCTAATAAATCCAGCTTCTATTAACTTATCTACTTTCCTATTAAATACTTCTTGCTTATGTGGAAAAAGCATTTTTCAGCTGTACCGGCAGTATATTAAGATCCATGTTAAGTTTATAATTCATCACCCAAGAGCACCTCTTAGACAGTCAGGGAGTAGTTCCAAAGGACCTTTGCAACAATATCCATGCTGAGTAATATAAGAAAGGTGGGGGACTACTTGGATAACGAAGTAAAGCACATCTATAACTCAAAGGCTGTTTTAATACTTAGAATTCGATCCATTTATACTCAATTTCCATAAGTTTTGTTTAGCGCATTCTCCCTATATTTAGGTGTGGAAGTTAGCTCTTAAATTGGTAAAATAATATGCTCTCAACATAAAATGGTCAATAATACCTTTGACTATGTGAATGGCAAATAAATGATAGCCATGAAAATCAAAATTAGTGAGATTCATTAAATGCACACTACCTTATAATAAATTGATAAATTTGTGCAATATAATGTACTTTTTATACAATCATCACACTGAAACTAACTTCAACAAGTCTTCATAAATTGCAAATTCAAAAGGAGATACACCCAACATATGGAATCAACATCAAAACTATCAAGTCAATCAAGGTCAGTGAGCAACGAAGGCAGTTGATCAAAGTCAATCAGAAGAGAAATTCAAATCAGTTAGCAAAAATTCAAAGCAATTAGCACAAAAATTGAAATTCAGTTAGTAAAAATTCCAATCAGTTGGCACAATGCATTCAATCATTCAAATCAAACAACTAAAGATAAAAAATTGTGAGCAGTTATGAACTGCAGTATCAAAGGCGAGCAATAGAAGGGTTACAGCTAACCACAAGCAGTTATAGACTACAACATCAAAGGCAAACAATGAAAAGTATTATAGTTAATCGCGAGCAGTTTTGTACTGTAGCATCAAAGATGAGCAATAGAAGGGTTGCAACTAACTGCGAGTAGTTATGGACTATAACATCAAAGGCAAGCAATGAAAGGGTTACAACTAATTGTGAGCAGTTATGGGCTGTAGCATCAAAGGTAAGCAATGAAAGGTTGTACCTAATCATGAGCTGTTATAGACTGCAGCATCAAAGGCAAGTAATGAAAGGGTTACAGCTAATGAAAATTGTGAGAAATTATGGATTGCAGCGTCAAGCGCAAGCAACAAAAGGGTTGCAGCTGATTGAAATCATAGTGAGCAAAAACATCCCCTCTCTCCTCTCTGTTTTAAACCAATAGCCCTCTTTTATTATTACTATTTTTTTCAAAAACCATATCTATCATTCCTTATCATCACGCCCCCCATTCCTTCCCTTTCATCATTATTGTCCCCCCACATTTTTTTCTTTCCCCTCCTTTTTTTTCACCCATTGAAAACTCTTCCTTCTTTCTTCTTTTTTTAATATATATATATATATATATTATTTTTGGGCTTGAACTTGGGTTTTCTGATGGGCTTTTAGTCCATCAAGGGAAGAAAGGCTGGGTTTTGCACTATTAAGCTCATTTTACTTGGGTTTTCATCATTAGACTTTGTTCGTGGGCTGGCTAAACTCGAGCATCCACAGTTTGCCCCCCTATTATGGGCCGATCAAACTAGGTGTCTATAGTTTACCCCCTTGATTTTTTGAAAAGCCAAATTTATGAAATCAATTTTTCCAAAGAGTAACATGCATAACAAAACAGTACTCGACAAGAATGATACACCTGACCTTTGAGCTTTACTCAGACCATTAGCCTCGGGAATTTAAACCTGAGAGGTCAAACTGTAACTCGAATTATGACTGTGATCCTCGGGTTTTCCTGGCCCGATCAACCACTCTTTAAAAAAAATTAAAACTTGAAACGTGAACCTTAGGGATTCAAACCCAATCGGTCACTCATGAAAAAAAAATTTTGAATTGTGAATCTTAGGTTTTCCTGGCCAAAGAAGTCACTCAGTAAAGAATGTGCACTTCGAGGAGGCAGTCCCTGACAACAAATGGGAAACTCAGTCCGTCATCCTTGGTGTTCAAAACCAAGAGACAATCCCTAACAATAAATGGCAAACTCATGCCATCATCCTCGATGTTCAAAACCGAGAGGTAGTCCCTGACAAAAAATGAGAAACTCACGCTGTCATCCTCCGTGTTCAAAACCGAGAGACAATCCCTGATAACAAATGGGAAACTCACGTTGTCATCCTCGGTGTTCAAAACCAAGAGGCAATCCCTGATAACAAATAGGAAACTCACACTGATATCCTCGGTGTTCAAAAATAAGAGGCAGTCCCTGACAACTAATGGAAGTCATCCTCCGTGTTCAAAACTGAGAGGCAGTCCCTGAGAACAATCTCGTCACACGAGATGGGAGCTTTATAGCCACTTTCGACTTTAGGCCAGGCTAACTAAAAAAAGTGTTATATAGCCTCTGGGTATCAAGCAGGGTAAAACAATAAGTTTCATATAGCCTCAGGGGCGTCAGACAAGGACAAACAACAAGTGCCATATAGCCGTCAGGGGTGTCAGGCGAGAACAAACAAAGTGAGCCATGTAGCCACGCAGGCGTTAGGTGAAGTCAAATAAAATGAGCCATGTAGCCTCACAGGCGTCAGGTAAAGTCAAACAAAGGGTGCCAATATAGCCTCAGGGGCATCAACAAAGTCAAATAAAATAAGCCATGTAGCCAGGCAGGCGTCTGGCAAAGTAAAATAAAACAAGCCATATAGCCTCTCAGACGTCAGGCGAAATCAATCAAAACAAGCCAGGTAGCTTCTCAAGCATCAAGCAAAATAAATCAAAATAAAACAAGCCATGTAGCCTCTCAGGCATCAAGCAAAGTCAATTAAAATAAGCCATATAGTCTCTCAGGCGTTAGGCGAAGTCAAACAAAATAAGCCATGTAGCCTCATGGGCGTCAGGCAAAGTAAAAAAAAAAGAGACATGTAGCCACACGAGCGTCAAGCGAAATCAATCAAAACAAGTCATATAGCCTCTTAGCCATTAGGCGAAACCAAATAAAACAAGCCATGTAGCCTCTCAGGCATCAGACGAAATAAATCAAAACAAGCCATGTAGCCACGTAGGCATTAGGCGAAGTTGATTAAAACAAGCCATGTAGCCTCTCAGGCATCAGGCAAAGTCATTCAAAACAAGCCATGTAGCCTCACAGACGTCAGGTAAAGTTAAACAAAAAGAGCCATGTAGCCACATGAGCGTCAGGTAAAATACCACAGCAGGATTGCATCCTATGTACCGGAGCTAGCTCACTTTTTGAGAACGCACATTCACAAAAGATTCAAAACTAATGTATGCATGCTCATGATTTTTGAAAGCTTTTGAAATTGATTTGATAACGCAAGCTTGTTCGTACTATTTTATGAAAGACCTGCATTATTCTAATGCACTTATGTATGAATATCTTTACAAAATGGTTCCATGTATGCATGAATTAATAACTAAAAATCTTGAATGATTTAGCCAAATGCCTTTTCTATTTAGAACTAATCGTCGGGAACTGGCCCTTGTTATATCGAAGAATCCGAATTCAAAAATTGAGTTTATTAAAGACTGTCATTGAGACTAGTATTATCAGATGGAATAAAAATTGAGGCCTTCTAATGATCTTATTGGGATGATGACAATAGATGCCCCCTGCTTGGTCACCTCCATGGAATGTTCTGCTGGTGTAGGGTGATTATGCTCGATCATTAGTGTGGAAAAGATACTCCATTTGCCCTTTAAATTATAGAAAAAATCTACCACCTGCGAGGCTTAACTCATCTCAAAAATTGCCCCCAAGCTAAGGACTTGATAGACTCTCTTACTCTTGAACCACAAAGTAGAATCTTATGATCTCTTGAACTGCTCTTCTCAAAATGAAAATGCAACCGATTTCATTTTATATTCCCTTTTTGCCTAGACTGCTCCCTTTCTGGGAGCTTTCAAACCTAGCTGGGTCTTTCATTTTTTTCTATTTTCCCTCTTTTGCCTAGGTCACCCCCCTCCTGGGAGTTTTTGAACCTAGCAAGGTAGTTGTAAATTCATGTTGATGGTCGACCACTATTCTAGCATGCTTGGTGCCTATACTGTCACTTTAGCTATTGATCTCTTGATGCTCTGGCTGCTGATTATTGGACATTGATGCCACTCATCTTGTAGATTGCTGTGAATCTTAATGTGCTAACATATCGGTCATTACCCATTTCATATGATTACTCATTTGTTATAATCAGGCATGCTACATTATGCTTGTCATTGATCAGCCTTTTGCGGGTTTTCTGACCAACCATTTTCTACCTCACAATGGGGTGGGAATTTATTTGAGAATAGGGATTTTCAAAAGATTGCTCATAATTGACTTTTCAAATGTTGGTGGCACTACAAAGATTTTCCTCTTTTTTTCCCTCATTCTTCCTTTCTATTTTAAATTTTCTCGCTTTTTCTTTTCTCATTCTGACATTTAGCCCTCTTGATGTTTTCTTTTTTTTTTTTCTTTTCCTTTCTGAATTTCACTCTCATTCAAGCATAAGATTGCATGCACAATCATAATAATTTCATAATCATATAAATTAGGCAATCAAACATCTATTAGCGCAAAAGAAAAATATTGCAACAAAATATTATTCAAAATCACAACTGACAATAATCATTCATGAGTGTTCAAACTCAAGTAAGCTTCAACTTGTAAGTCAAATCGGTACAATTCTTTGAAGTCCCTTATACCCATGTCCTTCAATTTATTGGCTAGAGGTGGAACAAAAGCTTCTATAGCTATTATCAACTGGTTTGACTCTGTAAGTCTGTATTTCATCTAGGCCAACTTTCTTCTCTATCTATTCAAAAAGCTTGTGAAGGACCTATCAGGTCTTTGCATCGTATTTTATAGCTCTTAAACAGAAACTTCAAACTAAGAATTGAAATTATATTGCTTGATGAAGGATGAAAATAGTTATTTCCAGTCTTGCTGAACATGCACATCCAGAGTGTAGTACCATTTGATAGCAGCTCATTCTAAGGACATTAGGAATTCTTTCTTTTCTTTCTTTGAACACCATGAGCATTTGATGCCTGCAACTCTCTTGTCCTCTTGTTCTTCATAAACTCATCCTTTTCTCTTTATTGTAACTGACTCCATTCCTTATACTGATCATTAGTGGACCAATCTCCATTGTATACAATGTACCTCTGAATTGTTCTACGAGGCCAAGTTGCAACCAAGTTGTCTATAAAGTTTTAAGAAAGGGGTCTTGGCTCAAACTTATGCATTGGCCCCACAATCAACTGTTTCTGTCCCTTTTGTTGGCAAAGGCATGCAGGATTGTAGAAGGTAGTAGAGTGAAGATTGACTATGAGGACACAGTAGGTTTAGGATTAGATGGTCACATGCTGCAGTCTTCACCATGGACATATCCACTAGACCTCAGTGTCGGGAAATGTGGATAACCAGTTTTAAATATCTTTTGGAATGGGGTGAAGTCTTCTAGTACAACAATGTTTTTCCTTGTAGTGTGCAATGTCTTTGGGAGGCTCAAGTAATCTCAATTTCTCATGAAACCAAGCCTCCAACAATAAGGGACTCCTAGAGAATCGATCAGTTTTTGGGAAGTTGTCCAGTCCAACGATAGTTTCTGCCAGAATAAGTGGAAAAGGGTTGAGCCCAGCTTTTACTTGATCCAAAATGTTGAGAAGTTTTGAATCGCAGTTGCCAGAAGAACAGACAAGTAAGAACTGTACATACAGACAAAGGGCAATCATCTAGGGCTAGTAAACCTCCTTGTTGTTTGCAGCTATAACAACCCCAAAGAAAGGTTCCATAAGAATTTTAGTGCCAAAAATATGGTGAAGAGAGGATTGTGGGGAAATATTGAATAGTCTGGCCATCTGACATTGAATGGAATGTAAATTTGGAATTCTAACTTGAGGAATCATGATTTGACAAGCAGAATCCATTTGAGAACCTAAGATAGCTCTAAATTCCTCTAGCAAAGGGCATATTTCCAGTGTGTTGAATCGAAATACATGCTTACTTAGATCCTATAATTGAGTTACAGCATGTAGAAAAGAAAAGTTGATCTTCCTAGCATGCAAGGATCAGAAGACTGACAAGTGAAAGGGCTCTAATTTTTCCCATGTTTCACCATTTAATCTTTTCAAGACTGGTTGTAGTTGTTTAAGGCTTCTCTCAGTCATGTGTTGGGATTTTAGTGAAGAGGTCTCAATTATTTGATTGGGCATTTAATATTTATGAGCCAAAATTCCCTTTGATCTACTTCAAACAATAAGAGCCTTATGGCTAAGAAAAATGCTTTTTTTTTTATTTTTTTTGAAAGAAATTACAATGAATGTATGTATGCATGAAAAACACAAGCAAATTACATAGAGAAACTTTCCAACCTTATTTCTCTCACACACGTGTTCAATGGTGAGTTTCTTTTCCTAGGATTTTTGGTATGTGTTTTGATTATCATTAGCGGATAACAAAACCGACATATGAAATACACCTCTCAAGACGATATGAGCAAACAAGTAGCAAATCTTATAAATAAAACCAAAGTCCAATATAACGGGCCATAATAGAAGGACTGGGCCCAACTTAACATGGTCCATTATTAGTGTGCTTGGGCTTTATAAATAAGACTACTATATGGAATCAAACATATGCATTTTGGAAAAATCCTATAGGAAGTTGCTAAGTCATTACATGAGCTGAGTGTGAGGGAAATAAGCTTCGGCTCCTACAATGATATACCTCCATTACATCTCCCCACTAAAGGGTCCGTGTGATGTGGATAAGTACGTGCTATGAGTGACAATAATCAAACACTCCACCACCGGGTTTGAGTGAAACACAAGCAGCAAAGCAATGACTATTGTCAGGTTATTCGGGACTTTATGCTCATTGTGTGAAAGGTGTAGTGAATGCAAAAGAAATAAGAAAATATTTAAAAATGATAAAACACAAAACACTATAATCAGTTTCTCTATCCCCAGTTAAGTCGCCACTATAAGCGGCGGGGTTCAGCGCGCTCCAAAGTATTTGGCGACCATGGCACTGTGTGGGCTCAGGGCCTACTACGAAATACAACATGAGCTTTAAGCCTATATCAGAGATGGGAGTTGCTACCCAGGACACACTGTACAACAATTGGATTCCACGAAGGGCCCCAGCAACCATTCTCAGAGATTGGGTTCAAAAACTGCCAACCTTGCGATTGGCCTCCATTTGTGTTTTGTGTTTTATTTCCTCTAATTATTTAATTATTTCTTTATTTACATACAAATTACAATTTCCTCCAAATAATAGTCAAATTTTATAATTAAGTCCTAATTTGCACATTAATCCAATTTCATTTTTATAAGCCGTCACTTATCAAAATAAACAAGTAAAACTCATACAAAGAAATGGGGGCAAGAGAAAAGATTACAACCCATTACATATTTAAAATAAAATAAAATAAAATAAATGCACACACAAAGAAAGGAGGGAGGAGAAATGAATTGCACGTCTTATATATATATTCATGTCTTATATTCGGTTCTCGGTCGCAAACCGAACCAAATCGAATGGTTCGGTTGGTGTTTGCTCACCCCTAGAACTGAATATTATTTAAACATAGAAATTAAATAAAATGAATACAATAAAAAATATAGATTTCAAAATAAAAATATAGTAGAAAATAATTTGCCCTCGGATTACCTTTGAAATGATGCAATTGTGAGTCTTAGTAGTGCAAAACCAAATCTCTTCTTCCCTTTGATTTATTTTTTTTCTTCTTCTCTCTCAATATTTTTTTTGGATCGTCCTTCTCCCAAAACCCAGAATAACCTCTTTTTTTTCAAACTATCCACCTTTTTTTTCCAAAACCGAGCCTAAAACCTCTCAATCTCAAAACATCCCCTCTTTCCCCTCTCTCCTCTCTGCCAGAGCCTCCCTCCCTTAAACCAATAGCCCTGTTTTATTATTACTATTTTTAAAAAAATTATACCCATCATTCTTCAACATCATGCTCCCCATTCCTTCCCCCTCATCATGATTGTCCCCCCACTTTTTTTCTTTCTCCTTCCTTCTTTTTTCTTTTTTTTATAATATATATATATATTATTATTTTGGGCTTGGGCTTGGGTTTTCTGATGGACTTTTGGTCCATCAAAGGAAAAAAGGCTGGGCTTTGCACTTTAAGCTCATTTTGCTTGGGCTTTCATGATTAGGCTTTATTCGTGGGCCGGCTAAACCTGAACATCCACAGTTTGCCCCCCTATTATGAGCCCATCAAACCGGGTGTCTACATCCATTTATTTTTTTTATTTTTTGTTTGTTTGTTTAAGTTTTTTTGCCTTTTTTATTTGTTTAGTTAATTAGGCCCACCTTTTTTATTATTAAGTTCATAATAGGTTTTGTTTTGGGTTTAATTAAATAAAATAAACTTTAGGCCCATGATTAATTAGAGTTTAGGTTAGAAATAATTTACACTCAATTAGCTAATTTAGACATAGGCACACTTTAGTTTAATTAAATTAATTAGGCATAGCCCATTAAATTAATCCTTTTTATAACTTGTAGACTTAGGATCATTTTAGACTTAAAACATGTAGAATTAGGTTCACTAACTTAAAAGCCATTTTTCATCATTTGTATATTTAGGCCGGCCCACTTTTAGGATTAAAATAAATAGACTTAGGCTCATTTAATTAAAATTAAATAAGAATTAGACCTTTTAGCTCTTAGGCTCACTTGTAAAATTAAAACATGTAGATTTAGCCCATCTAATTAAAATATTGTAGATTAGACTAATTTAAGGGATGTATGCTTGAATGAATGCATTATTTATATATTTTTCATTGACTAGTTGCCTTGGAGTTATTATTGAAATAAGGGTTTAAAATGAAATTGCATGTAAATAGAGAATAAAATGGTAATTCATAAAGTAATTTTAAACAAACACAAGTCTAAAAGAAGTCAGTATTCTGTGTCCAGAATCCTCTCGGTGTGGTGCTAACTCTAGGAATCAAGTTACCACCACTTTCAAAAGTTGTCCCAATTATTACTCTAGGAGGTGATTCCTCATCTCCACGCCATGTCTTTGTGATATGGTTAGTGTGTCCCTTAGAGTCCTGAACTCCAACAATGTCATAGTTGCTAAGATCTTGGATACGCACTAAACCTCATCGTCTACAACAAATCTAAGAAATATAAACCAATTCTCATATGGTAATGTTAAAGTTACCTTTGATAAAAAAGCATCAAGTTTTATATTTTTTTATGAAGCATTTGCCTTATCAACAATTGACTTAAGAATACCCAATCAACTTCTTTTAGTCATCTATGCCTTATACCTACATCAACAGATCCAAAATAGCTCGTGTATAGCCAAGGTTTTCAACCTCTAATAGACCTAGTTCTATACTCCAAAATGTTTACTATCAAACAACCATACTAAGACAAGTTTATGATAGTCAAAATGCAAACACAGAAGAAGAAGAAGAAGTTGAAAAAGAAGAAGAAAGAGGACCTTCTTCACCTACACCTTCTGCCAGAACCTAAAACATTGCAGCAAAAATTAATGTCTTCGAAAAGGAATTTTAAATTGATAAAAAAAATTCTCCATGAAATTTTTATTTGAAAAAGAATGAATTAAATAAATTTTAGTTTTTCCAAAACTTCTTGGAAATAAAAAATGAGACCCAAGAAAAATACTATGCTTAATGCAATGAATACAAGGTTCAAATAAGATTTTTTTTATTGGTTTGAAATATATGCAAAACAAATTAACATTGTAGGTCCAAACATTGAAAGACTATCAATCCATTAACTTCTAGGAATAAGACTTTAGAATGGAGAATGGTTAGACAATTCAGTCTCAACACCCTCACACTCTGTAATCATAAGTTACCAAACAAAACTGAACAGTTTTTTTATAGAATTTATGGTGTAGGTGTTGGGTTTCGTGACACTAAAAGCAGTGGAAAATTAAAATTTTATCACAAACCCGAACCCGGATCCATGTAATTCGATTAACTGATTTAATTAGGGTTTTCAAAATCTTACCACAATCGCAAGTAGAGGCAAGAATGATAAAAGGAAGAGAGGAGGTTCACACCGGTGACACTTTACCTTGAGCTTTTCGCTTTCTTTGATTGGATTGAGACGTCTCCAAAAGGATGCGTCCTCTATTGGTATCCACACAAATAGCCCTTGATTCTAAACGAATCTATGTGTGCTCTGCGTTTCATTGTCTCAAATGGGAGAGAAAACGAATTTTAGGTAGTTGGAATGATAGATGCATGTGAAACCCTCAAGAACATGATATATTTATAGACTTCTCAATTAGGGTTTCACTTACCAAAATGCCCTTTTGGTATATGCCACTTTTAATTCTGATTTTATTTTAAATACTAAATCAGAAACATATATCCTATTTATTTAAGATAACCATTACCTTAAATAAATAAGTAATTAAATATATATATATATATACACACAAATTATATATATATATATATATATATTTATTTATTTATTTATTTATTTATTTATTTATTTCCACAGAGTTTAACTGGATTTGGTAAAACCCATATCCGTTTTAGGCCTGTTCTAAGTGTGTGACCCTGTAGGTTCACATAATGTTGGCAGTGGGCCTAAAATCCCTATTTAGACCTACAAATCATAATTGGCCTCTAGCAAGACATTATGACTATCCAAGTTATGTGAAAGCCGATAATCCGACATACTTTAATTTATAGCGTATATTGTAGTCCTTTTATCACATGATATCTTAATTGAACATAAGGCATAGTTTATGTCATCCTTATACAGTTCAATAATAATATGACTTGATTCTAAGTAGACTGAGAATGACAACTCTTTATCAATACACTTCAACATGGCCATGCATTGTCTTTCAGTCTATCTCATCAAGGGGCCCATATATATCTTACTCATATTAAATGAGGGATAAATTCCTTCTCAATCACTCACATTCCTCATATAACTCATTTTATATCCAACAACATTCTATTCTATCATCCTATTAAAGACAGTGTTAGAATGTGTCAAAATATAAAATAGTTATGTAGAAATCCATGGCGATTTCAAGGTTGAAGGACTAAAACAATATTACTATGATGAGAATAACTTATGACAATTATCTATGTAGTATTCTCATAGTGGGTCAATCCAGTACATTATTTCTCTAAATAGTACCTATGAGTTAACTTAATATTTCATTTTCATGATTAGTAAAACATAATCATCAGTCAATATCATACTAGTCTTAATTCATTATTATGACTAGGGATAAGTTGAATAGAACTCATATTTAATCCAAGGGTTTTACTATCAAGTCACATACTTAATGACCTTAGAAAGAATTAACTATTCAACTAATTATCACAACATAAAAATGATAATGAAAGTGCCTCTTTATTAATAAAATGATAAAGTCAAAACATAGTCATATATGATTGACCTAGTGCATACCACTAACAATAGGATACTTATTTAAGCAATCATAGAGCATACATTTTGTAACTTAAATAAAATTAAAATGAGAAACTGTTTAAATTGTGGCCTTATTATTTGAAAATAATTTACAAAACTTAAATCAAGAGATACAATCTGCAGGGGACGGTTATAATGTTTGCACGGGTTTAAACTTTATAGAGGTTTTCTTTCAAAACTCTCCTAAATCTAAGCTCTCAATGTTTTCATTTTTCTTTTGGAGCAAAGAACCTATCCTTTTAGAGTTGCTAGGAAGGATAGGTTGGTCATTTCCTCCTATTGCAGGTGCAATTCTATGTTAGAAAGCAGTGAATTTCTTATTGCTTTATATGGCTTCACATGTGTGGTTCAATTTGAGCAGGTTGATGGAGATGGAGGAATCTTTTATCTTTATCTCTACTGCTTTTTGAACATGGAAAACATGGTCTGAAGTAGTCCTAATAATTTTGGGCAATTATACTTTTTTTTAAGTATGCATCTTGACATATGGCAGAATACCTTTACAAAATTACTTGCTATAAAGTAAAATTTATTATTACAAAGTAAAAATTATCTTGAAAATTTACTACTTTATCGGTGGGAAAATTCCAAAACAGTCATCTTCATTATATTCCCCTAAATCTATTATCGGTTCCGAGGAACTTGAGCACAATGACGAAGCTTGTTTATAAGAGCCCAGTTGAATGAAAAATATTTGTTGTCAATAAGTTATTGTATTTTCCAATAGAAATTTTCTTCAGGTTGAGGAGCGGTGAGTCTAGGTATTATAAACAACTTATGTGCTAAAAAGGTTATTATTTCTTTTAGGCAGGAAGAAAATTATTTTTGACCAGCCAATATTGGACCACCATAAGGGTAATCTTCTCCTTGTATGCAAAATCATCTCACCATTTGACCTTGAATCTCCTGGTTAAAATGCATTGTCCATCCTATGTATTGTTATAGTAAAAGCACCATGCATATACCCAGGGCAAGAAAAATGAAAGTGCCATACACATACTCAAGGCAAGAAAAATTAAAGTACCATACACATACTTAGGGCAAGAAAAATTTGGTGCAAAAAATAAGAAAGGAGTTGAATTTTTTCTTTATTTTTATAGGTTTGTAATGGATTTTGTATCAGAAATTGATTCATCATATTTGTATTTAAATATAAGAGTTTGGATGAGATTAGAGTCTCTTTGTTGTTTGGCTTTAAACTCTTTCAATTCTTACTTAATGGCTTGGACTTTTTTTTAGAGGTCCTATAAAGTTACTACAGGGTCTTTGGATTTATTACCTCTATTTATGATGGTTGTTAGATCATAAGTGTTCTTACTAGTGGAGGATACTATGGAAAGAGTTTCTAGAGGTTTTTATTTTAATGAATTAAGACATTTATCTAGATACTCTTTTTGGAGACAGGAGTCATTAATATGCTTTATAGCTTCAAGAATTGTTTCTTGATCTTTTGTTAGCATATTAATGTGTTTGGAAGGTTGGTTAGAATTAAAGTTTGATTCTAAGTTAGAAACAAATGAAGTAGCAATCTCATCAACTTGGAGAGGACTTTCTTCCCTAACATGTTTGGAGAGCTAGACTCAAAGGGGTTCTATTATAAGGGAGGAAATATTGTGGAGGAGTTCTTCTTTTAAATCTAACTCATGGAGTCTAGAATTTAATCTACAAAACCTTAAAGTATGACATTTCATTCCACACTTGTAGAAGATACCAAACACACTGGTTTTGAAAACAACACACACACACACACACTATATATATATTGCAATTATTTTTTTATGTTTGGGAAAATGATTATGTGCAACATAGTGATTGATGAGTTGATGGATTTGCATGGTAAGCTAGCCTACTTTTGTTTGTGGATGTAGCAAAGTGTAGATATTAATATGGTGTTAGATGAAAAAAAAAAGGTGGCAGAAAAATCCATAAGTGGCACTTTGGTTCTAATTTAGTAGCCATGTAGGACAACAACACAACATACATGTTTTTATTTTTATTTTTTTATTATCTTACATTGGAGGGAAGTTTCAATCGTATATTATCATGGATGATCTTTGATGTTTTAAAGAGATTTTTTGTCAATTATTCAAATTTCAGCACGTAAAATTTATGCTGGGTGCCATAATTATAGGTACAGAATTACAAAGTGATTGTGAGCTCTTGGAGACTGCGATTTTTTTTTAAAGGAAAGGAGACTTAAATTTTAGAAATTCATGTTTCATATATGATAACAATGGAGCCATAGCACAGGCTAAGGAACCCAGGTCATATCAGAGATCCAAACACATACTCAACCGTTATCATCTCATTAGAGAAATCATTGAGAGAGGAGACGTGAAGATATGTAGAGTACCAATAGATGACAATGTTATTGATCCACTAACTAAGCCTATTCCACAGCCTAAGCATGAGAGTCATATTAGGTCAATGGGTATGAGATACAATGTTGATTAGGCCTAGTGCAAGTGGGAGATTAATAGTGATATGCCCTAGGCCAATTGTGTAATAGCCATACTTTGACTTTGTCATATTTCTATTTTATTAATAAAGAGGCTTTTTTCTTTCTTATTGACTAATTCTAATATTATCCTTGATTAGTTAATTCTACCTAAGGTCATTAAGTATGTGACTTGATAGTAAAATTCTTAGGTAATACTTGAATTCTAATCTAAAATATCCCTAGTTGATCATTGTTGTGAGAACAACATTGAATAAAGACTAATATGAGGCTGATTGATGATTATGTTTTATTGATAATGTATATGAGATATTAAGTCAAACTCATAAGTACATATTTAGAGAAATGATGTACTGGATTGACCCACTATGAGAAGACCATATGGATTATTGTCATAGGCAATTCTCATCATAGTAGTATTATTTGAGTCCTCTAACATGAAATCACTTTGGTTTTATGCATGATAAGTTCTGTATTTTGACACATCCCTATGTCATCTTTAATCGGATGGTAAAATAGGTTTTGATTGGATATAGAATGAGTTATGTGAGGGATGTGAGTGATTAAGATGGAATTTGTCCCTTAGTTATTTTGAGAAGATATCTATGGGCCCCTCAATAAGTAAGACTGAGAAAATACATGGCCATGCTAGAATGTATTGATAAAGAGTTATCAATATCAGATAAAGAGTTATCAATATCAGATAAAGAGTTATCAATATCAGATAAAGAGTTATCAGTATCAGTCTACTTAGGATCGAGAAATAATATGATTGAACAATATGAGTTATCAGTATCAGTCTACTTAGGCCCTCTACTGCCTCTGAATCCTCCTATCTCTAACCTTTGTTGAGATGTACCGGCTCCTTTACTAAATCCTCTTTGCCTTCCTGCCCAAACTGGAGCCTTTGACTTTCCCTCTTGCTCAATTTCTTCTCTCAGCTTCTCTTTCTCAATTGCCTTCTCAACCCAGCCCCTAAAATGTTGGCCCTCATATAGTGATAGTTCATTCTTCAGCACTGTCTGTAAGCCCTCCTTGAACCTATAACACTTTTGAGGCTCAGTTGGAAAGATATCAGAAGCATACTTATACAAATCTTCAAATCTATCAACATATTCTCGCACAGTCAT
>CATIWM010068462.1:0-11209 GCA_949671775.1 Mallotus repandus
AAGAAAAAAATGAGCTTGGGTTGTTAAACCTCTTATGAGCTCTGATACTATGAAGAGGTAATAGCGTAAATATTTTTGATTTATTCTCAAGTATAAATACAAGGTAGGAAACGTATAGTTACAACAGATAACGTCTACAGATATACATAAGCTAAAACAGGGATAAACAGAGTTGTATAAGATAACAAACTCTCTTAGCTAACTCATCCTTATCAAGAAGTTGATTAAACAAATATTTATAACACCCTTATTAATTATATTATTAATACTACTAATTTTTAACTTTAAATTTATATATTTAATAAATATGTTGAAGTTCTAATGCTATTTTATTTGAATAAATTACTCTTATTATCGCTATTTTTATATAACTATCCATTTACTCTTTTCTAGAGTTAAACCATGGAAAATCAAAATCCCAAATCTCTCAACACCCCAAATATAAAATCAGAAAAATAATCAAGTTAATATTGGTGGCTAAGATTAGTTATATGTTTTCTTATGTTTTCAGAAAAATAATCAAGTTAATATTGGTGGCGGGATTTTTATATGTTTTCTTCAAATACTGCCATTTCTTTGTCAAATACTAGTGCAAAAATTTTTTGGCTGTATTTTCATTTTTTTTTGACATAATAGTGACGTTTAATTTCTAAATACTAATGCAAATTATTTTTTTTATTAAATATTGGTGGAATTTCTTCAAATTAATAAGATGTTCGATTCATTATAAGTTGTGATCTTATCAACAATATTAAATAAGCATTATCTTGTAGAATGTTTCACACTTGATAAAAAAAGTATCAATAGAGATATTTTAGTAATAAAATGGTAAAAGTACACAAAATAACTATAGTTAACTAATTTTCTTAATCTGTGTGTAAAAACAATTTTGCCAAATGTTATAGGAAAGAGAGAGTATTATTTTTTTTTATAATCAAATCTAACATGGTTGGTAAGATAAAGGTTATGAATTCGACCCTTGATGGAGATATGTCTTTGTCCCACCTTTCATTAAAACTTACATATATATATACACTTTATATTCATATTGTTAACTTGTAATAGGTAGTTTATAATAGTATTTCAATTTTTAATAGTCTTTGATAATCGTTATAATAATATTTGTGATTGTTGTAATCTTTCCAAGTTGGAATGATGTAATGACAAGAATTTTTTTTTTAATACTATAATTATTACTAATCCTTATATGTATCATTAATTTTTTTTATTGGGAGAAATATATAAATAATGTCTAATTTTTAATAATTAGGTGTTTAATTTATAAAAAAATTTCTAAAATACAATCTCTAATAGGTTTTATAGGTTAACAGTGTTTATATGTTTTAGTTCAAATAGCAAATTGAATTAAATGCAGTTTTTATATTAAATTTCATTTTTCTATTTTTAATTAAAATTTATTTTTCACTCATACATATTAAATTTAAAAGAAAAATATACAAATATTATTAAAATAAATAAAATAAACAATAAAATCAAACTATCGTTATTGAAAAAATAAACTTATTAAATTTATTTTTAAAATTTATCTGAAAGAGTGAAAAAAAAATACAATTTAACTAGAACAAAGTACAAATAAAGTTTATATATTATAGTTAAAAATAAAAAATAAAATTTTTTAATGAATAAAAAAATCTAATTTGACTAAAACATGAATAAAATATTAAATTTAACCACTATAATTAATAAAATAATCTTTTTAAAATAATATTTAATTTTTCTAGTTTACTTTGATAAAAAATTGCTTTTTTTTTTAATTTCTAATAGTTTTTAAAAAATAATTAGAATAAAAAAGAAAATAATATTTAATGTAAAAGAAGGTTTACTATTTAAATGAAGATACATAAACACTTTGACTTATAAAACTTGTTAGATACAATACTTTAGAAATTTTTTTTGCAAGTTCAGACACTTAATTATAAAAAAAAATTGTTCGAACATCAAAATAGTAAAAATAAAAAAGTTAGGATACCATTTATACATTTATTCCTTAGTATGTTAATTGAGTTATAAACTAATGCTAACTTTTAAAATTGTGTGAAAAAAAAAAAGAAAAAAAAAGCTAGCTATCTTTGTTCTCTCTTCATTTTTCATCAATTTTTTTGACCACCGTTGATCATCTTTTATATCGGCGGTGGTCTCTTATTATATCTTTTTATTTTATTTTCTTGCATTTAATAAATACAAAATTTTAATCTATTTATTTAATTTTATTTTTGTAAAATTTTAAATCTTCCTTTATAGAGTTATTTTTGTAAAGATTTATTTGTTTAATTTGATTTTTGTAAAATTTTGAATCTTCCTTTATAGAGTTATTTTTGCCCTTTATAAGATTTGATTCCATTGTGGAATTTGAATATTTCTCTGTTCTAAAAATTCTATCGATTTTTTTTTTGCAATTAGACTCATTTAAAAATTAGAGAGTTAATTTGTGGCTAATTAAAGCCACTAAATGGAGTGTATAAATCACTAAGTTGTAAATTAAAAGAATTTTGTTAATACGATTGAAGAATAGCAACGAAAAATTTCACAATAGTAAGACTTTGTTTTAGTACGCCTTAATTGTACTCTTATTTTATATTATTTTTTTACTTGATCTATCTTTGATTTTCATGAATAAATGATACATCTTTGGCTTCATACTTTCACCCTTGTACTTTACTCTCTTTTTCACTCCCCTTTATTTTTACTCATCACACATCTTACCTTTTATTTTAAACTTTTTTGACCCTGGAAATCTATAAAATCAACGCATCTATTTCTCTACTCCCTTTTGTCTCTTTCTCTCTCGCCATCACGGTCACCACCATTATGTCTATTACAATTGTTGGAGAGAGTAATTTTAGGAGAAAAATTAGTGAATAGTTGAAGAAGTAATCTTAGCTTTGATTAGCGTACATAAGGGATTTTGTATTGAAAAATAGTGTCATGAAAATATTATATAAACCTATACATCATATTGAGAAGAGACACATAAATAAAGAGATAGGAATTCTTCTCTTTTCTCATTAGAACTTGCTATCATGGTATCAGAGCAATAATCCTAGGGACCCGAAGATAAAAAATGATGGCAAAAAAACTAATGGTATCTTAAACAATCTAACGACCAAAATGCAGCAAGTATTAATCCAGAACCTGATTTAGACACCAATGACCACAAGCTAGGATGCCTTTAACACTCAAATTGGTATAAGATTATATGAGACCAATTATTTTCTATGGTCTCAAGTGATGGAAATATACATAGCGGGTAAGGGTAAACTCAGGTATATTACTAGAGACATCTCACAACCTGAGCCAACAAATTCAACCTTTTAAAAGTGGAGAACCAAGAATACTATTATGAAGGGATGACTTATCAACTCTATGGATACATCACTGATTGGCAATTTCATCTGATATCCCATTTCAAAAAATAAGTATGGGATGTAATTGACATAACATTTTTTGATTGATTGGATACCTTATAGATGTATGAGCTAAAAAGACATGTAGCTTAAATAAGATAGGTTGGAAGCTTCATCGAGTAATATTACAACATGCTTGAACGGTTGTGGAGGGAGATTGACTTTCAGCAACTGAATCCAATGAAGTATGCCGAAGATATACAACGTTATAATGCCAATATATAGGAAAATAGAGTCTGCACCATCTTCAATGGGTTAGATGACTGATGTTTGTAATTTATACATATATTTCAAGTTGAATTTTAATGATGTTATGTGAATTTTAGGTTAATAATAATTATCTTTAAAAAAATTAGGTTTAGTTAAGAGTAATTTTTATTTTAGAATTTAAATTAGGATTTTAATGTTTTTTGAATAATTTAGATTAATTAGGATTATTTTTTAGTTTTAATTATTTTTCCTCTTTTTGTAGGTAATATTGTTTAAGAATGTTTCAATTAAGAGAAAAATTAAGCATTGCCATGACATGGGTGTGATGTAGCTCATGTCATTTACTAGACTTTTTGGAAGTCAAAAGTACACCCTACAACACAAGCATATTGTGGCCTGTGTCTCTCTCGGCCTAATTTGAAGAGAAATATCAACACAACTTGAAGCACAGCCATGTGGCAGGATGTGTGCCTTCTGAATAAAAGCTTAAATAGAGCATGATTGTGTTCTAAGTCATGTCGATCAAGTAAAAGTTAAACATGATTGAAAGAACAGTCGTGTCACTAGTCATGCTAAACATGAAAAAGTTTCTCTTTGGATTTGTATTGAGAAATTCACAGACACTATCATGTAATGCCTATATAAGAAGGGATATTAGGAGTATTAGACAAATAATAAACACTTTGAAGATTGCAAACAAGAGTTGAATTTTCAAGAGCAATTATTTCAAACTAGTTTTTATTATTCTTCTTTATTCTCTTGTTTAATTTTATGTTTGTAATTTTTATGTGTGCCATTAAAGTTATGTATGGCTAAATTACTTTTTAAGGTTTGGAATTGCATTAGCTTTCTAGGTTGTAATTGAGCATAATTTTCAGTTATTACATTGATTTTCATTTAGTTCTATGAGTTATGATTTTATTTTTGGATCTGATTGATTGCATGTTTATGGATAGATTACCCTTAACTGAAATCAAGGAAAATAATAATTGAGTTGTTCATGATTAATCTAGAATGGTGAAACAATTTTCAAGCTCTAGGTTTAAATTAATTGAGGTTTCTTATAAGTTTAAGGCATTTATAATTAGGTTCTTTATAAATCATCCATTTAATTTTATTTGCTAGCTAGAAAAATAAGTGAAAACATTAGTAATCAATATTCAATCCTCATAGGAACAATATCTTTTTATGCTATAATTCATGATTCATGCACTTGTGGTTTTTAAACACAACAGTGACCGACAAGAAAAAGTTCAGATTGATATACTGCAAATACGATCATTCCTTATGGTTGAACAAGCGTATGCTCAGGTATAAAGAGAGGTTATCTGACAAGATGTTACGCTAAGTAGCATGGAAACCATGTCGACTTAGGCAATGATCTCCAAGGGATACAAGGCTCCACCTTTTAGCTTACAAATCACTAAGGTTGGCCCATCATCCATGAACAATAGAAAGAAAAATGAATTGATGACTGCCATTTGATTGGAGCAATACAAGAATAAATTCTTGCAGTACTTGCATATGATGGCAATGATATAATGTATCCACATGCCTTTTCAATTATAGAATCTAAATGCAAAGATAGTTGAAAGTGGTTTATTGAGAACTTTTTTAATAATATTGGTTCAATTGAAGAATATAGATGGACATTAAAAAGTCATCAACAGAAGGTAACAACTACATTTTTATAGTATGTTTTTCAATTTTTTAATTGATAAAACTAACACTTATTTTCATGTTTGGACTAATGCACGTATCTGCATCATTTATTTCAATTCAGTACCATATATTTTGTTGTAGACACCTACACGTGAATTTTAAGAAGCTATTCAATAGCAAAAATTTGATAGATCTTATGTGGAATGTAGTAAAAGCCATAACAAAACCAGAATTCTTAAAGATTATAAATAGTAAATAGGAGAATGATGTTAATGCTTATAACTGGTTAATGAATGTTGAGTCATCATTGGTGCACATATGCTTTCAGTTCTAAATGTAAATGTGACTAGCTACTGAATAACATATCAAAGTCATTTAATTTTGAAAATAAAAATTTTAGAGGGAAGCCAATATTAGCACTGTTAGAAGAGGTTGTCACATACAACATGCTTGTGATACAAAGAAATAGGGGCTTGATGATGAAGTATGATGGTCTTATCACTCCTAAAGTATAAGACTTAAGAAGGAAAAAGTAAATTCTAGACTTTGGATTCCTCACTGGAATGGAGGCGTGAAGTTCAAAGTGCAGCGTGGTCAAGAGTCTTACATTGTTGACTTAGACAGTATGTTATGTGCATGCTATAAGTGGGATGTTTGTGGCATACAATATGCCCAAGTTATTTCAACTATATTTTATATGAAAAAGAGGCCTAAAGATTTTATTAGCCCATACTTTCATATGTCCATTTATTTAAGGACTTATTCTTTCCTTACTAACCCCATTGGTGGTCCAAATTTACAAACCAAAACTCCTTATGATCCCCCCTATCTGCAAAATAGAATAAGCAACCTAGAAGGCCTAAAACAAAAAAATGAAGGAACATGATGAGAAAAAACCCATACAAGCTAAGAAGAATAGGGCTGGTTATGAAATGTAGGAAGTGTGGGCAGCTTGGACATAATATGAAGAGTTATAAGCCTGAGGTTGAAGGTAATAAGAGGAATACTAGTAAAAAAGTAAGTTCTTTCACTACAACTTGTCTTGATTTCATTTATTTTATACATGTGAATAATTGAGTACAATTTGTGCAACATGTTAGTAAAATGTTACACTTTAGGTTCACATGTATGTTTTACTCAAAATTTTATAGTTGTTACTATTTGTTACTTATGGTTGTTGCAAAATTAGCTAAATTGTGGTTATTCATTATGGCTGTTAATTGTGGTTGTTGCATTTTAATTAGCCAAGTATGCAAAATTATACTTTAAATCTTCCTCAAGCAACTGAGGCATACACCCCAAGGCTAAGGCAGACACCAATACATATAGAACAATTCATTTAACAACATAAAATTGCAAAACTTAATTCTCAATAAAAAAGCATTCAAAACCAAAGTGACATCCAATATGCCAATTTTAGCTCCTCCAGCAAAAAGAACTCATAAGGTATGTGTTTTATGTTCAATAAATATTAGTTTATTTGTTGTGTTACGACCCAAACCTAGAGTCATGACCAGCGCTAGGGAACGGAAATTCACCTGAATCTGGAACTCATAGCAAGCCTTAAACATGACTTACACACCAAATATAACCACAAAATGCCTTAGAATTAAAAATTTTAAAAACATAAAGAAATTTTCCAATATCATATCATAATAAAATATTTTTACAAAATATTCAAGTACACATCCTCAGATAATAACATCATCACCAACTTCAACAAGTACGTACTACTACTGCAGTGTCTATAAATACAAAAAAGATCAAATTAAAAATTTACATAAGTCAACCGATGAAGAAAGAGTCTGGCGAAGAGGATAACTGGGTGAGGTCTGAAAAGATAAATCTTGAAAAATAATTGAGGGGAATTAGACCTCATTGAGTGAATTATTATTATATATATGCATGAAACCTAAAGATACATTCACTCAAGCATTTATAATAATATTTATATATTTATTTATTTATTTTATACATCCATTTCACGCAAATGCTCAAAACAATTTTATATCAATACAGTAAATGAAAACAAGTGGAGGATCGAAGCAGAACCCTAAAAATTATGCAACCTCAATCATTTAACCTCACTGGCCATTAGGCCCACTTAAATCCAATAATATTTCTCTTTTCCAAATTGACAGTGGACCGGCCTCGAGACCCTAAGGTCAATCGAGCTACAGCAGTCTCGCTGTCAACATGACTGGTCTTGAGACCCTGAAAGGTCCATCGAGCTCCCGCTGCCACACCACTCTCAGCCACAAATCTCAATAATAAATTTTTAATCAATTCACACATCAATCAATATATTAAATCCCAGCATCTAGCGTACTATTGTGCAACAATCCTAGTGTGGCCCACTAGGTAGCACGTTCTACTACTGTCCTCCAAAAATAACACATCACAATAACAAAATTATATCAATAATAATAAAACAGCATCCAAGTCAAGAACATTATAGTCACAATATATATATACATAATGAAATATATACATTTTAATAATCACCAAACAGATAAATAACAAATAAAGCTCTAATGCAACATATTTATTTCACACTAACAACAAAATATGTGGATGCTAGGTAAACAGATCTATATGACATGCATACATATAATAATAACTCACAGTTCAAGTGCATTCCTCTATTCTAGTTTGGTTGGCCCAGCCTTGAAGGCCTAGCTCGCGGTGTAGTTAAAAGGAAAATAATAAAAAATAAATAATTAGAAATAAATTCCTAATTTTTGTGCTCTATAGATTTCTAAAGAAGGACTCGATCTAGGACACGACTTGATTAAGACTCAAAACTTAGGACCGACCCGATGTCACGTTTTACGAGAATTCTATCAAAAATTCAGTAGAGTCTTCTTTGTAAAACGGACATCTCTCTACAGAAATAGAGCCAAACCTGCATGCAAACACACTTCAAAATATTTCAAGGCTCAACATCTCGGATTGGGCCCCGAACTACAAATTACAACCAACTCATAATCAACATCACAATATATATATATAAATATAATGATTTCTCAAATCACCAAAATATCTCATAAAAATATTGAAAACATTTATTTTCCAAATAAATGATAAAATTCTAGTTTTTTTTAATAATATTTTGCTAATAAAATTCATAAATGGAATAAAATTCCATTTTACAATTAAATTAGCATAAATTGTAAATAATTATTAAAATCACTTACTGATATCATAAAAATAATAAAATGCTCATTTAACTTAAAAATAATAAATAAGTTTATTTTCCATATACTTTTCTCTAAATTATCACTAATTAACAATTAATTGGTAATAACTATAAAAAAAATTTTATACCTTTATTAATAAAAAATAGTCTAAAACCGAATAATTAACAACAATTTCAATTAAAATCAAATAATTTGCCAAGTTCCAACAATTTTCCAAAAATACATATTTAGACATAAACTACAAAAATTCATAATTAAAATTCTATAAGGAATTTTACAAAACTTTCTTCACAAAGTTTAATCTACATAATTTATAGAATTTATTAAAATATAAAAAATTTTCGACTCGGGACTGTCCAAAACAGTACCATGAATAGTACTCGACGCCCAAAAAAGCCAGAATAATATTTGAAAATCACAATTAGCAAGATCACAACCTCTAGATCAAATAATCTCAAAGCAAATATATCTAATAAAATCAAATTAAAAACCCAAAATTGACTTACTTAAAATCGAGTACGTTACCAGAGTTGTTTGGATGAATCGAGTTGAGAAAATCGAAGCCCAGGACAAGATGAAGAGATTGAGTCCTTCCGCTTCGCCTAAGGATGCTGAAAAAATCTTCGGAGTCGAGAAGAAGCTTTGGCCGGTGTTGAAGAACAATGGAAGAAGAAGAAGCTGCTCGGCTGGACAGGAGGACTTGGCGACGGTTGTTGGTGGCACGCGATGTCCAAGCAGGGAGGTCGACGGTGGGGTACGGTGAGTAGGTGGCGGAGATGGTGGTTGTCGAGTTTGCAAGGGAAGAAGGAAATAGAATAGGAAGAAGAAGAAGAAGAAGCCGAAAAAATTATGCTTCTATCCCTTTTTTTTTTATATGTAACATTATAATATTATTTTCCTCAAAAATCTTTCCCACTTTAATTCCTTACCACACACACACTATATATATATATACACACACACACACACACATAACAATTTTAAAGTGTATTAAAATACATTAAGTCAATAATTTTACATAAATAATAATAATAATATTAAAATAATATTCAACACAAAAATTTCAAATTTAATTTCACTAAAAATCAAATTTCATAATTTAATAAAATAATTATTAGCACTGCAAATTCCAGAAATTTAATTTTATAATTTATAAAAATTCCGGTTATAACAATCTTCCCCCCTTACAAAAATTCATCCTCGAATTTTAAATAAAGAACTGAAAACAAGAATTCATCGAGGAAAAAGGTAAGGGTAAGCCACCTGCATCTCAACCTCAGTCTCCCACGTGTACTCTTCCACATTGTTGTTCCTCCATAAGACTTTGACCATTAGAATCATTTTTAAACGCAATTGACGAACTTGATAATCAACAATTGCAACTGGCTCTTCTTCGTACGTCAGATCCTCATTCACTTCTACACTCTAGGGCTGCAACATGTGCGAAGGATCTGAAATATATTTCCTGAGCATTGAAATGCCATTGGATGTACTTGTGAAATATTCAGAGGCAAAGCCAATCGATAGTCAACCATGACAACTCTCTCCAGAGTCTCGAAAGGTCCAATGTATCTCAGTGCCAACTTTCCCTTCTTGCCAAATCTCATAACACCCTTCATAGGTGACACCTTCGAAAATACATAATCCCCAACTTGAAATTCACATCTTTGTGCTTCGGATCTGCATAGCTTTTCTGTCTACTAGCTACTATTTTCAATCTTCTTTTGATCAAATCAACTTTCTCGGATGCGTCCAGGATAATTTCTGATCTAGTTAGCTCTTTTTCTCCAACCTCATTCCAACACAGAGGGGATCTACACTTTCTTTCATACAAAGCTTTATATGGTGCCATTTCTTTAATGTTATGGTAGCTGTTATTGCAAGCAAACTCTACCAGTAGCAAATGATAATCCTAACTACCTCCAAGATCCATTACACACATTCTCAACATATCATTAAGTGTCTGGATCGTCCTCCCAGATTGACCATCTGTCTGAGGGTGAAAAGCAGTACTGAAATCAAGTCTGGTACCCATTGCTTCTTGTAACTTCTACCAAAATTGAGAGGTAATGTCACACCTCGTCTCACGTAGCCCGAGATGGACGTTTAAAATCAACCATTTAACAAAGCGTTTAATTCAATCAAATTATGTTATAAACATTACTAATAAAATTGGAAATAATATCTTGGAAAGGTTTAGTGTTATACGTTATAATTGAAGATTTAGAATTTTTTTTAAATTATGTATCTATGAATAGTAAAATAATATTTATGAATAGTACAATACATATTTATGAATAGTAAAATATGTATACAATAATCGAATAATATAGGAAATTTCATCATCATTTTAAAGAAAGTTAAAATGATATTGCTCTTTGTAACTAAAAACACAGTAGAGAAAAATATTATTAAGATAATACAAAACATGTTTCTAAACAGTTGCTTTACATATAAACTAGCCACCGTCGTTTAACTTCAAATACTCTTTTACAGTACTTATAAAAACAAGACTAAAAATAAAATAAAATAAAACACAAGGCTTCACTGAGAAGGATGTTGGCCAACCTTACTTGAACTTTTATCTACACTCACTAGACTTTGTTCACCAACTATCAAGCCTCTCTATCTGAAAATATTTATAAAACAGAGTAAAATGAGTACAGAAATACTCAGTGAATAGATATATCAAGCAGAAAATAATTTGGTTAA